>RJWK010065702.1:0-12007 GCA_004363435.1 Platanista minor | reverse complement strand
TTTGCAAATGAAGCAACTGACAAAGGATTAATCTCCAGAATTTACAAGCAGCTCATGCAGCTCAATAACAAAAAAACAAACAACCCAATCCAAAAATGAGCAGAAGACCTAAATAGACATTTCTCCAAAGAAGATATACAGACTGCCAACAAACACATGAAAGAATGCTCAACATCATTAATCATTAGAGAAATGCAAATCCAAACTACAATGAGATATCATCTCACACCGGTCAGAATGGCCATCATCAAAAAATCTAGAAACAATAAATGCTGGAGAGGGTGTGGAGAAAAGGGAACATTCTTACAATGCTGGTGGCAATGTGAATTGGTACAGCCACTATGGAGAACAGTATGGAGGTTCCTTAAAAAACTACAAATAGAACTACCATATGACCCAGCAATCCCACTACTGGGCATATACCCTGAGAAAACCATAATTCAAAAAGAGTCATGTACCAAAATGTTCATTGCAGCTCTATTTACAATAGCCAGGAGATAGAGACAACCTAAGTGTCCATCATCGGATGAATGGATAAAGAAAATATGGCACTTATATACAATGGAATATTACTCAGCCATAAAAAGAAACGAAATGGAGTTATTTGTAGTGAGGTGGATGGACCTAGAGTCTGTCATACAGAGTGAAGTAAGTCAGAAAGACAAATACCGTATGCTAACACATATATATGGAATCTAAGAAAAAAAGAAGTGTCGTGAAGGGCCTGGGGGCAGGACAGGAATAAAGACACAGACCTACTAGAGAATGGACTTGAGGATATGGGGAGGGGGAGGGGTAAGCTGGGATGAAGTGAGAGAGTGGCATGGACATATATCTACTACCAAATGTAAAATAGATAGCTAGTGGGAAGCAGCCACATAGCACAGGGAGATCAGCTAGGTGCTCTGTGGTCACCTGGATGGGTGGGATAGGGAGAGTGGGAGGGAGGGAGATGCAAGAGGGAGGAGATATGGGAACATATGTATATGTATAACTGGTTCACTTTGTTATAAAGCAGAAACTAACAAACCATTGTAAAGCAATTATACTCCAATAAAGATGTAAATAAATACATAAATACATAAATAAATAAATAAATAAATAAAAGAACCTCAGAACACTTTCCAACAACAACAACAAAAACATTTCTCCCTGATTTCCAATGCCTCAGTTTATCTGGAATAAACATAGCCCCCTCTCTATCTTGTCAGACTTCCTGACCCTGGGGTCCATTTCCCTGTCTCTTGTTAACAACCCCAAACCTGGGGAACTTGTTTCCAGGCTCTATACAAAGAAAGGGACATAAGGCAAGGATAGCAAGAATAAAATCACCTGTGCAGTCTACAGATCCTTTACTTTTACTGGCCTACATGGCTGTCACATATCCAGTCTTAAGGCACAGACTCAAAATGGGAATTACCAAGAGGCATTCATGATTCAAAATTAGCTTTCCTGGGCAGATCCCTAGTGCCCTGGCTAGGAGAAAGTGCAAATGAGTCTGATCAGGAACTTTCCTTAACTCATGAAGATATTGCAGAATCTGCTGCTAAAGCAATAGTTGCCTAACAAAAATAAATCCTTAGACTCTCTGACCAAAGTTGTTCCTGATATTAGGATATTATCCTTGATTATCTTTTAGCTGAGCAAGGAGGTGTCTGTGCTGTGGCCAACATCACCTGCTGCTCCTGGTTTAACACTTCTGGGGAAATGAAGCTCAGTTACACAAGATCACTGAGCAAGCCACTGGCTTAAAAAGGTGACTCCTTCAAAATGGGGTCTTTCTTGGACTTATTTGATTTTGATTGGTTTGGTTTTGGAGACTATGGCTCTGAAGTGCACTCCAAACATTGGGAATTATCCTGCTTATAATGATCATAGGTGTCTCCCCCAGTGCGTTGCTATTCTCTCAAAAATCTTTAAATGCATGTTTGCAGCTGCTAACCACGAAGCAAGTGATCTCCCTAAGGCTGAAATGTCAAAAAGGGAACAAAAAGCATAACCAACTTAAAAAATGTGAATCTGAAGTCCTGACCTGTGAAGACCACAGAGATTCAGCAAAAAATGTCAAGACCTGTGACTAACACACAGCGGATCAATAAAAGAAACAGGAACTGTAGACCATTAGCTGGGAGTGATGCTATTGCGTTAAATTTTCATCTCTCATGTAAGCTGAGAGTCTGATCAAAAGGGAGGAATTATTAAAAAAAAAAAAGAAAAGAAAAGAAAAGAAAGAAACAACAGGCCCGCAATGGAGTCACCTGTGCTAAGTCCCAGGTCAGCAAACAAAGACTTAACACCTAATCTAATTGCACTGTCAGCTTCTCCTAGGAATGTGAACTTTAACCAGTCAATCTGGAATTTCCTGGTCAGCACTAGTGAGGGAATCCACCTGATAGACTCCTTCCACCCCCCATAGGAAAGTGACCTTGACTGAAACAATCCACTCTTTTTTAGAAACTTCCTTTTCCCACTGCCTTCTACCTATAGAATCCTTCCAGTTTGTACACCTCCTCAGAGCTCCATTCTATTTGCTAGATGGGATGCTGCTTGATTCATGAATTCTTGAATAAAGCCAGTTAGATCTCTAAATTTACTTAGCTGAATGTTGTTTTGAAAAACATGTATAACTCATGTATACATGAGAGAGATACCCAAGGGAAAATGAGTAACTCTCACAGGTGGCTTAAAACTCCATCTTATATAGCCTCTTCTACTAAAGACAAAGGAAAGAAAGGTGCGTGTGTTGGGGGGCAGATATGAGGAGGTGGCCAGGGAAAGTATAGGTAACAAGAGACCGTAATACAGATTTAGGTCCATGCCTTCTCCATTGATAAGGGCTTAAATTTGTTTGGGGTGAGGGGTGATTAAACTTTTTCTTTCCTGGTAGAGAGGGTAAGGGGGCCATGTTTGTAAATTTATGTCCTGCTTTTAGGCAAATGGTGGGGGAGGCAGAGAGTTTTTCTTGTATCTGCTTCTTCTCAACTGCATTCAGTATAAAATAATTCTTATGCCAAAGTGACATATTTTGGGGTGGAATATTCTGCCAGCCTTTGCTTTCATCTGTTTGTCAACTGAAAAAAAATTTACAACCTAAAAGGTGAGAATTCTGTTTTATTTGGCGGAGACTTGCTGTGGACTTAAGTCTGGGCGGCAGCTTCTCAGGTGGCTCTGAGGGACTGCTCTGAAGAGGTAAGGGAGGAGCAGGATATAGAGGGGGTATTGCAATAAAAACAAGGCCGTTGCAACATCAAAACATTACTGTTAATTAAAGAAAACCAGACATCTCAAGTTAATGAATTTAGTGTTTTCCTATGTATAGGAAAATGCAAGAGTCTGGGCTCACTGAAATCATTCCTTTGACATGTAACTTAACTACCTAGGGCCAGTATCCTGTTTTCTTCATCTTGAATCCCCTCAGGGTGCACAGTTGGGGGCGGCTGCAGTGGCTGAGGGCTTGTGGACATTTTTTGTCCACATATTTAATCAAGGTTTTTTTTTTAGAGCACTCAAGGCTGACTTTGTTATTTTTTTTTAGTTGAAGTACAGTTGATTTACAATGATTCAGGTGTACAACAAAGTGACTCAGATAGCTTATGTATATATTGTTTTTCAGATTCTTTTCCATTATAGGTTATTACAAGATATCACATATAGTTCCTTGTGCTATACAGTAGGTCCCTGTTGCCTATCTATTTTATGTATATAATAGTGTGTATCTGTTAATCCCAGAGTCCCAATTTGTCCCTCCCCCATTTTCCTCTGTGGTAAGTGTAAGACTGTTTTCTGTGTCTGTGAGTCTGTTTCTGTTTTGTAAATAATTTAATCTGTATCATTTTTTTAAGATTCCACATATAAGTGATATCATATGGTATTTGTCTTTCTCTGTCTGACTTACTTCACTTAGTATGATAATCTCTAGGTCCATCCATGTTGCTGCAAATGGCATTATTTCATTCTTTTTTTATGGCCAAGTAGTATTCCATTGTATATATATACCACATCTTCTTTATCTACTCATCTGCTGATGGACATTTAGGTTGCTTCTATGTCTTGGCTATTGTAAATAGCGCTGCTATGAACATAGGGGTGCATGTATCATTTTGAATTTGACTTTTCTTCTTCTCCAGATATATGGCCAGGAGGGGGATTGCTGGATCATATGGTAGCTCTATTTTCAGTATTTTAGGGAACCTCCATACTATTCTCCATAGAAGGCAGACTTTATTAGCTTTGGCAATCTGTGCTGGGTAGGGACTGGGTAAGAAAACATGAAAAGAGAAATAGTCTTTTCCCCCCGGGGTTTATGCTTGAATGGGGAGAGTAAGACATGATGCCACACAGAAACTGATTGCAGAGGAAGTGAAGGGGGCACAAGAAGAGTGTCAACCTGTTTAAGATCCTAATTTTTTCTGAAGGAGCCTAACCACAATGAATGTCTTGTGACTTCATACCTTGCCTCATCCCATAACAGAGTCCAGGTTTCTGCTGTGTTAGCACAAAGCATGGAAAAAGTGTCAGTCTTGGACAAAGGGTGGAGGTGCAGAATCTGAGTGCAGGACAGATCTAGGGCTCCTGATTGATTGTCCTGCCTGTCCCTTTTTGAGATGGGCTGTGTCCCTGGCCTTTTAGACCTGAGCAGAGAAGAAATTTTAAGTCAGGTAGCATGTGTTGGTTCTAGGAGATGGGGCTGCCCTGAAGCTCAATTATGAGGTGTGAAATTGATACCTCCTCTTTCTCTGGTCTCTGTCCATTTTCATGTCCCCCACCCCACATCCCAGAGTGTTCTCAGTGCTCTGGTTCTGAGGGCCGGCCTGCTTCACCCCATCTTTCCTTTCCTGTCCTCAGCAAAACTGCCCTCTTCTTTCCTAGACCCTCAGTCTCCACTCAATAAAGAGCAGTCTGAGCATGAAGTCTAATCAAGGTATTATTAGCATTCCATGGAAACTTAAGGTGCTATCCTTCCAAGGGCAGTACACTTTAACTCAGACCCCATGTCCCAACCAAATAGGGCATCTCTAATTTGGAACTTTCAGTGGTGGGTGGGCCAGCACCAGCTCTCATGAGAAGGTATTTCCAGAAGATTTTAAGGTGCCCCAGTGAGGCAGTGTAGTTCCCCTAAGGAACTGCAGTCAGGAAGCATCAGAGTCTGAGTTTTGCCTGGGGCAAGTCACTACAACTCCCAGAGCCTCATTTCTGCTATTTGTAAAATGGAGAGGATACCTCCTTAGTCAAATCACTGAATTGCTCCCAGTGCAAATGAGATGCGCAGGTGTTTGTGAACCAAAACGTGAGCTTTTCTTACAATATGGGGATGCTGGCGATGGCTGTGAAGTGCAAGGCCCTGGTGTGTGGGGAGTGGAAGTGGGTGCAGATTAATCCACAGCACTAAAACAGGCGGCTTCCCAGAAATGCTCACACCACTCGCCTAATTGCATACAGCTCCGGATTTAATGCAGCCGGCGCAGTCCCCTACCACCAGCCTTCCTTCAGTCACCCCTGCAGCTCAGTGAGAAGTTGAGTTAGACATGAAAAAGCTGGCTTTGTAAGAGTGAGAGGTTATTTCTGCTTCCATGTCCCTCATCATTCAAAAAAGAAGCAAATAAATGTTCAGAAACATTATTGTGAAGAGAGGGGCTTTGGTTCACTTGCTGGCAAGGAGGGAGCCAGAGGAAGATGACAGGGGAGGCATCTCCACATACAGGGATCAGGTGGGTCGTGTTGTGCCTGGGACCCTGCGTGACTGCCTCAGATGGGCTGAGCTTAGCAAAGAAGGGACCAGCTTGGTAATTATTCAGAGATTAAGCACATATTGCTTGTGGATTAATTCGTTTAGAAGAAGGAAGGAATTAAGTGGCCCCTTAACATGATGGGAAGCTTTAAGATATGAATGGCAATTAATCTAACCCCCCTGGTAAATTTGTAAGTACACTTAGCAAATAATTACATCAATTATAATGGCAATTATGGCTGGAGGTCACTGCAGGAGGTCTTAGCACAAGCAAGCCACAGTCCCAAGGGTGTGTAATTCACATGAAATCTACATGGTGTTTGTCAGATCCTGTGAAAAGGAGGAGGGGAAGAGCCCGGAAGGAACTGTGAGAAGAAAAGAGGAAAAACCAGAGAGGGCTTAATAAAATTCCTGATTAAAATTCAGTAGAGAATCGCAAAAAACTGAAAAAAGATTGCTTTAGCCCAAATGAAATTCGTAAGCAGATCTTCCATTACAATGAACACAATGAACCTGTATTGACTTCAGAGTTAATTTTCATTTCAGTTGAAAAAGCACTTGGTCTTTACCAGCTCATTTGTGAGATGACACACGCATTTTGGTTCTGTTGATCCCAGGTTTCTGGAAAGCTTGCCCTTACTGACTTTAAAGGATTATAGTTTCTACTCTGACGATGGAGGAGTAATCTGTTGGGCAGGAGGGAAGAAAGCCTCCCTAACTACAGCCAGTTAATGTTAAAGGTCCTTCCAAGAAGCCATCTCATTAAAGGCTGCATGAAACCCAGAGAAGAGGGCCGATAAAATTGGAACACGCCGTCTCTCCACTGTTTCCATCCCAGGTAACAATGACGATATATTAATACCCTTCATTTATAAAGGGATTTCTCCTTAGGAAGGTTTTTGAAGCTAGTGGTTTTCCACCACCGGAGTTGCCCAGGGCATTTTTAAAAAGCAGCCAAATGCCCCATGGCTCTGTCCCACAAAGATTTTGATGTAATTGATGTAGGCTGGGTTGCTCAGGTGATTTTAGGGTACAGCTAAAGGCAGAGAAATGTTGATTTTAAAAGTTTGTCTTACTGCAGTTCCTCATTGCAGATGCTGGGGTCCACCCTTAAGGTTTCATATTCAGCAGGTCTGGGGTGGGGGCTGAGCATTGCATTTCTAGCAAGCTTCTAGGTGATGCCGCTGCTGCTCGACCTCAGGCCCCCATGTTGGGAACCAGTGAGCTACATAGTGTTGTTTACAGTATAGTTTATTAGCTTTCTGATGGTTAGACATGGCCATGGTCAGCAGCCTGTCAGGGTGCACTGTGGCGATTCCAGCATCCTTTTGAACAACCTCCCAGAATCCTCTTTTATGCTTCAAACTGGCTTCTTTTCTGCTCTGGTTCTACTAGGCTCCTGACTTGCAGCTTCCTCCCCTGCTCACCAGCAGCATTTGGATTTGGGTTTTGGCTCTGGCTCCCCTGGCTCTGACTCTTGGCATTTCTTCAGGTCTTGGCTTGGTCCCCCCTTCTGCCTCTTTATACTCTGGACAGCTCAGAGCATATAACTGTCCCTGGAGACCACACAGCACTGGCTCATTGTCAGTCCTCCTGGCCCCCTACAAGGTGAAAATGGAAGCAATGAGGATATGAGTGTTTCTCAACATTGTTCTCATGCTTCTAACAATAGCCTCATCTTAACAATAACAACTGTAATGATACCAACAGCTGATGCTCTTTGAATCCACATTATGTGCCAGGTATATGATATGTTAAAAATTTATATGGATAATCTCCTGTTGTGTTTTTCTTGCTTCCCTAAATCTACTGTACGTTGCCTGGGGCTGGGGATCAGGTCTTACATAGGCTGTCACTGTAACCAAATGAAGCTAATGGTCTTGTGTGGCTTTTGGTTATCCCCATCCCTTTATGATATGTAGTAACTTCTCTAACTGATTTAAGGTATTAAAAGAGAGAGGAGGGGCTTCCCCCGTGGCGCAGTGGTTGAGAGTCCACCTGCCGATGCAGGGGACGTGGGTTCGTGCCCCGGTCCGGGAAGATCCCACATGCCGCGGAGCGGCTGGGCCCGTGGGCCATGGTCGCTGAGCCTGCGCGTCCGGAGCCTGTGCTCCGCAACGGGAGAGGCCACAACAGTGAGAGGCCCGCGTACAGCAAAAAAAAAAAAAAAAAAAAAGGGAGAGAGGAAAAATATTGAGCTACATAACAGGGCAGTCCTATGCCACTGGTCATTGCTATGAATGTCCATGCCACTCTGACCATCTAGGAGCATTGTGTTGACTGTCTTTCCTCTTGTGTGGTTGATACACCTCTGAGACTGCGGTGCTGAATGCAGGGTCAGGGCGGGGGGCAGGGACTGGAATGCTTCCCTTCACACTGTGGTAAGGATGCCCCACCCTCTGTAGCCAACACTGGAGAATGCATGGAAACAGTACGTATAGCTAATTCTCTCCTAGTCTTGGGACATCTGAAACACAAGCAAGCCTGGTACTCACAGCCATGATGTGGTTTAGCGAATCAGCAAAGACCCTCGGCTTATTTGGCAGTCAAGCCTTCCAGAACTGCTCCCATCAACTCTTCAGGACAGCAAAGGCTTATTCTGAGATACAGAGTGAACTTGCAGTCTCAATTCTAAAATCATGTTTACATTTTTAACATGGGACTCTCTCTTGTAATGGGTTTCAGGCTCTTCCTGAGAGCAGTTTCTCAAGGGCTTTCTTGTAGAGATGGATTGTAAAATCTGGCTGAAGCAATGTTCTGAAGAATAACAGGATGCAAACTCATCAGTAGCTTTTAAATAAAATAAAAGAGGCTTGTGGGGGAGAGGGGGATGACAATATTTGATTCTTTTATTAGACCGAAGTGGAAGATGACCTCCTTCTGCCTAGAGATAGCTGTCTGCTGTAGACTGAATTATGTCCCCCCAGATTCATATGCTCAAGCTCTAACCCACAATGTGATGGTATTAGGACTTGGGGCCTTTGACAGATAAATGGGTTTCAATGAGGTCATGAAGGATTAGTGTTCTTATAAGAAGAGACCAGATAGCTTCTTCCTCTCTCTGCCCCGTGAACACACAGAAAGAAGGCAGCAGCTGACAAGCAAGGAAGAGCCCTCTCAACCAGAAATCAACCTTGCAAGCACCTTGATCTGGGACTTCCTGACCTCTAAACTGTGATGAAGAAATATCTGTTGTTAAGCCACCAACCTATGGTATATTATCGTAGCAGCCTGAACTGTCTTAACGTGTGTCGGGAGAATTAGAGCCAATTCCATTTTCATTCTGGCGTGTCAGAGGGTGCATGTAGGGGACTCCTGGTGGGGGAAAGGACCGGTGCAGTGTTTCCCAGCCACTCCTGAGTCCTAGGAAGTGACTCCAGGTCTTCTCTTCAATTAACTCCCTCAGTCTCACCAGGGAGAACAGGCCGCCTGTGAAATGGGTCAGCTAACTGGTTAACAAGTGCGGGGCGTTTGGACACCGAGCCAGCTTAAAACTCTGGCAGTGTGAGGACCTCAGGATTTAGATTCTAAGACAGGGCTGGACATGGGTTAGAAAGGAGCACCGTAATCAAAGTTTTTCTGTTCTGTTTGGGTTAGAATAAGTGGATAAACAGAATGGGAAGGACCCTGGAGAAAGGCAATAAACTACATGTATTTTTTAAAAGCTTGCTCTATGAGACTTCTTCACCTTACTACTTAATGTTTGTTATGCTTAATCATTTTAGGCTCTGGTAAATTAAAGAAAATTAAAAGGCGTGGAATGTTTTCAAATTTTTAAGGAATGAACGATTTCTGTGCTATTTCAATTTCTCTGAGTTACAGAAGATGCATAGCCCCTCCGTCTATTCTACAAAGCAAAACCAAAGGAAGAGAACACAGAAAGTGAAAGACCAACCTGAACACAGGCAAAGACATTCTAAATGAAACATGAGCACACAGAATGCAATCCTACTCTCCACAATGCAGTAGGGTCGATGCCAGAAATGATAGGAACATTCAATATTAGCAAATATATTAATAGTGCTGATAAGAATCTTGGTGGTGTTGAGGGGTGTTGGGATTATGAAGTGGGAGCAGAGCAAAGTGATGTGAGAAATAGCTTAATGGGATCACTCTGGCTGCTGTGTGGAGAACAGATTGAAGTGAGACAAAAGTGGAAGCTGTGAGATGAGTTAGAGATGTGGTAAGCAGAATAAGATCCTCCCAAATATGTCCACATTCTAATTCTGGAAGCTGTGGATATCTTATTTTACATGGCAGGGAGAATTAGGTTGCAGATGGAATTATGATTGCTAATCAGTGGATCTTGAGATGGGGAGATTATCCTGGATTATCCAGATTGGACCAGTGTAATCACAAGTGTCCTTATAAGTGAAAAAGGGAGGCAGGAGAGTGAGAGAATGATGCAGTGTGAGAAAGACTTGACCATGAGCCAAACAATGCAGGTGGTCTATAGGAGCTAGAAAAGGCAAGGATGCGGATTCTCCCCTAGAGCCTCCAGAAGGAAAGCAGCCTTACTGACATCTTGATTTTAGACCACTGAGATCCATTTTGGACTTTTGACCTCCAGAACTGTAAGATAATACATTTGTGTTGTTTTCAGTCACTAAGTTTGCGGTAATCTTTTACAGTGGCAATGGGAAATGAATACAGGTTTGCTCCTGCAATAATCAAGAGGGAGTTGGTCCTGGCTTAGACTAGAGTGGTGGCAGCAAAGGTGTTAAGAAGTGGTTAGATTCTGGACTTTTTCTGAAGTCAAGTCAACAAGAGTTACTGATGAACTGAATGCAGGAGAAGTCAAGGTGATTCTTAGCCGAAAGGGCTCAGAATTTCCATGGAGATGTGTAATTTGAAAAAGTCCCCCTGGAAACTGACAGCTTTCCTCTCCCCTCTCCCAGCACCTTCACCCATCACACCCAAGGGTCCCTGGTCTGGACTAAAAGCATGACAATTGGGTTCTGTGGGCCATTTTTTCTAGACCTACACCCTTTCTTGACCTACACCCTGAAGATACTACCACATTGGTGATGAGTCACAAATTAAAAAACTAAATTGTGGGATTTACAGTATCTTTCCCATCCCCCTGACTGTGAAAAAAAGAGAATCATTGAATCTTCCTCCCTCTCTCCCTCTAAGGGGAAGTTTGAAGTTGTCAGCTCAATGCCTGGGCTGGAGCATCGAGTGGGAGAGGCCAGAGCTTTTCCATCAGAGAGGAAGCAAATATCTAGTGAGAAAGAGAAAAAATAGATCCAGGAGCCGTCGGGAGGAGGGGAGCCAAAGGACTCAAGAGTCACTTGGATGGGTTATCAGGGAGGGTTGGCAGCGAGCGGGAAATGAAACGTAGAGAGAGGCTTTAATCAACAAGGTGTAGAAGCAAGATTGAGAGGGAAGAAAAAGAAAGAGGATTGTAAGACATGTTGCTATGGTTTAGAACTATATCCTCTGGGACATTCTTTAAGAACATCAGTAAAAATTGGAATTGCTTTTAAGTGCATAGCTGAAAAACTCATGCCCTGTAATATATTTGTTAATATTCCTAGGCTACCCTCTCCTTTCCATACTGTAAGTACTCAGATTCTCAGCCTATTATTTTTTCCTATGTGCTAAAAAATGGAATTATGTTGCTTAGTCTTGAAACTGTGCCCCCTTTCAACTGCTGATGAAAACAATCTCACAAGATAAAAAGTACTCTGTTTCATTAATACTATTCTGCATCATAAAACAATCCTCGCAAACGGCAAAGGAGACTTGTAAGGAAAAAACCCTGCAATTTTTTTAGGTTAATCCTTTATTTAACCAATAAATGATTAACCATTATTTATTTAACCAATTCCCCATTCTGTTTTTAAAATTTATATTTTATTGAATTATAGCTGATTTACAATGTTGGGTTAGTTTCCGGTATACAACAAAGTGATTCAGTTATACGTGTATATTTATATATATATGTATGTATATATACATATACATTCTTTTTCATATTCTTTTCCATTGTGGTGTATTACAGGATATTGAATATAGTTCCCTGTGCTATACAGTAGGACCTTGTTGTTTATCTCTTTTATATATAGTGGAGTGTATCTGTTAATCCCAAACTCCTAATTTATCCCTCCCCCCACCCCCCGTGGCAACCACAAGTCTGTTCTCCATGTCCATGAGTCTGTTTCCTGTTTTGTGATAAGTTCAGTTGTGTCATATTTTAGATTCCACATATAAGTGATATCATCATATGATATTTGTCTTTCTCTGTCTGACTTACTTCACTTAGTATGATAATTT
>RJWK010065701.1:0-12007 GCA_004363435.1 Platanista minor | reverse complement strand
TCTCCGGCCCGTCTCTGGGGTCCGCGCTGGTAGCCGCGGCTCGCGCCCGTCTCTGGAGCTCCTTTAAGCAGCGCTCTTAATCCCCTCTCCTCGCACACCAGGAAACAAAGAGGAGGAAAGAAAAAGTCTCTTGCCTTTTCGGCAGGTCCAGACTTTTTCCCGGATTCCCTGCCGGCTAGCCGTGGTGCACTAGCCCCCTGCAGGCTGTGTTCACGCCGCCAACACCAGCCCTCTCTCTGCGCTCCGACCGAAGCCCGAGCCTCAGCTCCCAGCCCCGCCCGCCTCTCGGGCTGCTGATTGCCGGTCGGCGCCGATCCTCCGTGCGGGGATCTCCCCGCTTTGCCCTCCGCGCCCCTGTTGCTGCGCTCTCCTCCGCGACTCCGAAGCTTTTCCCCTCTGCCACCCGCATTCTCCGCCCGCAAACGGGCTTCTCAGTGTGTGGAAACCTTTCCTGCTTCACAGCTCCCTCCCACTGGTGCCGGTCCCGTCCCTATCCTGTGTCTCTCTTTTTAGGGTTTTTTTGTTTGCCCTACCCAGGTAAGTGTGGAGTTTCTTGCCTTTTGGGAGGTCTGAGGTCTTCTGCCAGCGTTCAGTAGGTGTTCTGCAGGAGTTGTTCCACGTGTAGATGTATTTCTGGTGTATCTGTGGGGAGGAAGGTAATCTCCGCCTCTTACTCTTCCGCCATCTTGTCTCCCTCCTAAACATTATTTTTAATTCTGGCAGCAAGAATTGATAAAATGTCTATCATCCATGATGGCAACATCTTTTTTGATTTATGTATTTTACAGGGTGAAAATAAAAATGGCAAATAGTAACACATATTCTGAAATAGTCCACGAGAGAATGTAGTAACATTCAGAACTCTTCTGGAAAGGTACAGGAAATGTCACCAGTAAATTATAAGCCTCTAGAGATGGTTCAAAGGGCTTCCCAACCCAATCATTTCTAAGTGAATTTGCTTGTTTGAAAATGGTCTTTGTTGAAGGCTTGTTAAGATTCTGCAAATAGTTTGGATACTTGTCCTTTTATATTTCTATTTTGGGCAGGTCAGAAAGCCCTTTCTCCAACCAGCAAGCACTGTGTTTATCAGAATCTACCCACACTAGTCAATGAATATATCCAGTAGAGACTTATTGAGGGCCTTATGAGTGTCAGGCACAGTGCTCACTCTGAGATACAACAGTGACAAGGCAAACCCTATGACTACTCCCATGGAGCCTCTGGTCCAGGGAAATAGACCATAAACAAATCAACTGAGGTACTAGTTATTTCAGAGAATAAGTGTTACAAAAATGATAATAGAATAGCAAGTACCTGGGAATGATCATGACATATAGGGTGGTTGAGGAAGATATTTCTGAGAAGGTTAGACATGATTTAGAAGGAGCCAGCCTTGAAAGAAGGTAGGAGAAACATTCCACCAGAGTGAATAACATGTATAGTGGCCTGAAGTTGGGAACAATTTTGGAGTATCTGAAGAAAAGGGAGAAGGCCAACACGGATAGATCATAGTGAAAAGAGAGAAGAGTGGTATGAGACCTGAGCAGAGGAATAGAATAGACGCAGATTATGATGTGAGTTTTATTTCAGTGTACTAGAATGTCGCTGGAGGCTGGATCCGTGAGAGGGAGGATAGGATTTGTATTCTTTAAGTATTCTTCTGGCTGTTACCTGGAGGATAGACTTTAATGGGACAAGAGAGAGAGCTGAGAGCCAAATTGAGAAGCAATTGCAGGGTTTAGGCAACAGATGATGATGGTTTTGATTGAGATTTTGGTAAAGATAGAGGGAAATTGATGGGTTTTAGATATACTGATAGTTTGATAGTTAAACTGGCAGAATGAAGTGATGGATTAGATGTGGGGAGAACAACGGAAAGAAAGAGAGGGATGAGCTAACTCTTTAGCTTTTGAATTAAACAACCTATTGCACTACAGTATGTTTCTGGTTACTTTCATGGCTATATAAACAGAGGCTATCACAATGGAACCAGATGTATCTTCTCTACTGTGCACGATGTGAAAGTGGAATATATTGACCCAAACAGAACCACACGTTTTTTGGCTTGTGTGTTTAATCACTAACTCTGTAGTCATTACTAAATTGTAGCTATTTAATCTGAAGAATTCTCTCAATATAACAATACACTATTTTGACTCACAGCAGTACCTGTGTCCAAAATAGTGATTAATTCATCACTTCTAGATGTTATGGATTAGGCATGATTCTTCCTAAGAAAAAATTTTGAGTGAGTGGAATAGAATACTTGACTTTTTGCCAAGATGTGCTTGGATTTCTCTAGAATCCTTTCTTCTTTTTAAAGGTCAAGAGAAAACCATGTGGATGACATGGAACTTAAGCCAAATGCTGATTCTTATCCAAGATTAACATATTTTGAGTTCCATTCAGCAAAGTGATTTCTCCTTGAGATTTCACCTGAAAAGAAAAAAAAAATTATTACACAATGAGGTAAATTAATGCCCTACAAATGTAATGTGCCTCTGTGATATACAGAGCATTTTAGTTTTTATACACTTAGCAAAGCATTTATCCTATTATCACATAATCACTTCCAGCCTAAATAAAGAATTTGGAGCTTAATGCACAATGAATTCTATCTTTTAGCAGCTTTATTGCTATATCAGTTATTAATTTAAATTTGTGTCATTTTTAGTTAACAAGAAAGATAGCTAAAAGATTTGTTTGTATTAGATTATGTTGAATATCCTGTACTTTGGGGTATTTAACATTGCAGGAATAAGCTATCATATTACTGTTTCAATCTAGACATTCTTACAGTGCATTTAATCCTCCAGCATCCAAAAGTGCTTTTAAAAAACATAAATATAGGGGACTCATTTAACTTTCAAGTGGTAAAGCAGTCTAGGAGGTAGGTGTCTGAGTCACAGGGGTGGTGAGGCTCTCAGTAGTTAGTGATCCAATAGCTTATGCTATGCTTTAGTCCATGACACCTCCACAAGTATGGGCAAGATTAATTAGATTACACTTAACAAGAACTTAGAGCTCCATGATGAAGACCCAAAGATATACCAAGTAGGCTGAATCCTTCTTGTTTTCATAAACCTACTTCCTGAAATGGATTTCAGAATCCCTTTGCCCTTAACTTTGTTTTCCCTTGAGCCTGTGTCTTCATGATAATAGTAATGGCCACCATTCCCAATCACCTACAACATGGCACCTGTTCTACAGACATCTCCTTATGAGATCTTCATGTACCTATGAATCCTCCCAGACAGAATGTTTAATTACATTTTATAGATGAAGTGAGTGAGGCTCCCAAAGATTTCAGTATTTGCCCAGTTTATAATTTCAAAATAGTTTCCTATTTCTGGAGAGAGTGGGAGGCAATGTGCAGTGCTCAGAGAAGCAGAGCTTTAACACTGAGTATGTGGCAAATTATCTTGAGACACTATTTTCATCTTGATAGTTTACATGGTTTCTTTTTCACTCTATTCCCAACCAGGAAAGATAACTCCATGCCAAAAATGGAGAGCTGATTTGTGCCGGTTGAGGTGTATACTCTGGATTGAGGCCCATGCATATAAATAGTCTTCAATGAGATAAGCACAGATGTTGAGGGGATGCATTGAGAAATATTGATATTTATAACAACTTGACAGTAATTTTATGTCTCTTGACTCATATAATAAAGCAAATGGGCTTGACTTTTTAAAATTTAACTTTTATTTCATTTTTGTGTATAAAAATATCAAACCATGACAAAGCAGGGAGCTGAGGGAATGATGCTTCATTACAGATAGTTTGAGAAGCCCTGGACTACATAGTGGGTGTGCAAAGAATGTGTGAACATTTGGTGAGCCCCAGCTAATGGGACCCTGTCTCCACTATTTTGGAGTACAGAACATCATAGATGCAACAGACCCCTTGAAAGAGGCAGCTGCAAGGTGAATTGAGATGATGGAAACCCTAGACCAACTGGCAGAAGTTGCTATGCCCCCATGAGTCATGAAAGCCACAGAATGTAAGTCCCCAAGAGAGGCAGAGACATAGCTGAATGAGAGAGACACTGGCCACACAATGGTTAGTTGGAAAAGAATGAGGGTCATTCCAACAGCCACCTAGATGGAACCCCAGAATATGACTGACAAGCCAGTGACCACCTGGAAAGAGGACTTGAAGTCCAAATTGTGGCTTCCCCTCTCCCATGCTTTTTTTGCGTACAATACCTAGGGAAAGAATCTTGGCACAAAAAACCTGAGTTTATAGTTTTTCTACCAAAATTTAATGGGAATTCCCCTTGTCTGTTCCACAAGTCTTCCACCCCATAGTTAGGGTGTGATAGGAAAACTTTGGGGTATTAGGGAGTTAGAAATAGACAATCCTGGCAGGGCTCCTGGTAAGAATTTGCAATCAATCTTCTGAAATCAGTCCTAGTTTGGGGAATCCAGAGTATGTTGGAAGTGCTAAAATAAACTTGGGCTGGCTTTTCAGCTGGAAATTTTCTCTGGGTCCTCTAGGCCATAAAGCTCCCTCTTTTCTGTCTGTTCTGTCCTTCCTAAGAGCCCAGCAGTAGTCAAATTCTGGTGGAAGACAATTGGGGGAGGGGTATGGAACGACAGGACTTCTGAGTAAATCCTGGGAATTTGTGTAAGCAACATAAGCAGAGATGCACCCAGCAAGTTCTCTTTCTAGAATTGAGAAAAGAGTTCACAAAAACGTCACAGGAGAGTCTGATGCATGCTGCACACCATCCCCCATCCCCACAGCGAACCTCTATAGCCAACTTATAAAATGCTATCTCTAATACACAAGCTTTTGGGTAAACAAAATTACATGCACTTTGAAAATATGTTTTAGACAGTTTATAGCCAATAATTCCTTTGTAATAAATGTTTCCCTTGAGCCATAGAGAAATGCTTCTTGCCTTTAGCAGCAGGGCTACTTTTTATTCCCTTGTGATGCTTACTGTCCTTAAGGGTACTCAGAGTTTTTAGTTTACAAAAAATAAAGCGATCTCTCCATATGAGGTCAGAATAGAAGCTAACATACATTGGTCCTTGGATTAATAAAGTGTTTTTAGAGGAAAGTTTCTTGATAAATAGGATCTTAGGAGAAAATTTAGAAATCATTAGAGGCAAATAGGGCTGAGTGGGTGTATTAGGGTTCTCCTCAGAAACAGAACCAATAGGAGATATATATATATATATATATATATATATATATATATATATATATATATATATATATATAAGAGATTGATTTATTTTAAGGAATTGACTTAAATTGACTGTGGGGCTCACAAGCCCAAAATCTGCAGGAGAGTCTGGAAATTCAGCAAACGTTAAAGTTGCAGTCTTGAGTCCGAAGGCTGGAAACTCAGGTAAAATTTCTATGAGGCAAACTGGAGGCAGAATTCTGGCAAGGGACCTCTGTATTTTAAGACCTTTAACTGATTAGATGAGGCCTACCCACATTATGGAGAGTAATCTACTTTCCTTAAAGTCAACTGATTTAAATCTTAATCACACTTACAGAATAACTTCACAGCAATATCTAGACTAGTGTTTGACTAAATAACTGGCAACCATAGACTATCAAGTTGACATATAAAATTAACCATCACAGTGGATATATTATTCAATGTCAAAGAATAAATTTTCATTAAGTATAAGCAAAATATAAATTCAAGCTAAGAGTTATATTTTAAAACCTGCAGTAGTGTAGGGATGACAAAATCTCTAAAATATCCTAAGTGCATATTCTTTTTGTTTTTTTGTTTTTGTGGTATGCGGGCCTCTCACTGTTGTGGCCTCTCCCGTTGCGGAGCACAGGCTCCGGACACGCAGGCTCAGCGGTCATGGCTCATGCGCCCAGCCACTCAGCGGCATGTGCGATCCTCTCGGACCGGGGCACGAACCCGTGTCCCCTGCATCGGCAGGCGGACTCTCAACCACTGCGCCACCAGGGAAGCCCTAAGTGCATATTCTTAAAGTTGAATCATATCTGAACATAAAGGAGGATTAACTTAATTTTAATGTTTTACCTCTCCCCTTCAACAACAGAAAAAGTCATATGTGAATCTAAAGTTCCCCACTTTGTCTAGTTTAACACAATAGGCCAAGAGAAGGCATGATCTGCAGCATTTGTAAAGCTAACAGAAAAACACTGCAGGGGAAGGTCTCAAAGCCACAGAGTAAGGTAAATACTAGGTTGTAATCTAATTAGCAAATGATAATAGAAGCCAATGGAAAACAGGCCACATGCCCAAGAACTACAGTTCCCTTGGGAAATACATGATTGATCACTTGGAGACAGGAAACAGATAGGGGAAAGCAAGGGAAAACGTGTTCTTGCCTTTGACCTGAAACATAGATCACAGCTTCCACTCCAAGTGAAAGCCTTTGTGAAAAACCAAATGCTTTACATTCCAGCAGTCTGTCATTTACAGGAAGACAGGTGAAGTCCTCCAGCAGAACACCAGTGACTCACGCTATAAAATTCCTAACTTACCTAAGAAATATTGCTAGATGCAGAATTGCATTAGTAAAGTGGAAGTTTTCTCAATTTGAAAACAAAAGGAGTAGTTTCTTAGGCCCCTACCCATCTCACTGCTATCAGCTGTTCATACAGAGACACATAAAACCCAAACCGTTACTAAGTCCAAGCTTGTACTGTTCATTGCACGGCAGGGTGGTAAATTGAGAGGCAAGTTGCTGGGGCAAGGAATAGCGACTTTATTCAGAAAGCCAGCAGACGGAGAAGGTGGTGGACTAGTGTCCCAAAGAACCATCTTCCCCGAGTTAGAATTCAGATTCCTTTTATACAAAAAGGGGAGGGGATATTGTTGGTTGTTACAAACTTCCTGGTGTCAGAATCCTTTGTTCTTGCAGCTGTCCTTGTAGGTCAGGTCATGATGTTCTTGTAAACCTCCAACAAGACAAATTCTCTGTTCTGCAACTTTTTATCTCTGTGTGAATTGAAAAGTGTTATACCTTTAAAGTTTAGAGCCTTGAGAACCTGGCAATCCTGTATATTTCAGGCTATAGGTAACATTTTTAAAGTGTAGCAAGAGCAACAGAATACAAAGGTTAAACTGAAAGAAACGGATCCAATATGGAATCAGATTTGTTCTTCCCTATTACAAAATGTTAACAGTAGTCATGGTTGCCCATCTTCCTGGTCACTTTTCAGCAGCTGCTTCTTAGAGGAAGTCACCATTACAATGTTAGTGCTGTTCCAGAGTCTCTACATCTCTGCCTCCAGAAGGGGTGTTCTGCTCCAAGACAGGACTTCAGCTGAAGAACTCAGCTCCATTTCACAAAGGAGAAAAGAGAGAGAATTTTGTCAGACTGAACAATGTGAACAATATTGTAGTATAGCTTAAGGGAATTTAACTGTTAGATTGTGTAGTGGAGCCGTTGGACAGTCCTCTGAGTATATCATTCTCAGGCCACAGTTTAGATAAGGATGAACCCACAAGTATCAACCAGAAGTGTCTATGAGCAAATGAGCTGGGAGAATTATGATGGGCAAAAAACAGATCCTGAAGGACAGAACTGAGGGCACACAGATGTTTAGAAAATAGATGAAAGAAACCAAATAGTAGGAAAGGAAAAAAGAATACTTCTCCTTTGCTCAGACCACATGGATGTTTGCCACAGAACAATGGGAGTGAGATCTAAACTCACTTTAGAAGTACAAGGGGGGCTTCCCTGGTGGCGCAGTGGTTGAGAGTCCGCCTGCCGATGCAGGGGACATGGGCTCATGCCCCGGTCCGGGAAGATCCCACAGGCCACAAAAAAAAAAAAAAAAAAGAAGTACGAGGGGATATAGGCAAGAGGGATATTGGAGAGTATTTCTATACCAACACAAAAGGCTGGTTTGTTTGCTCTGGTCAGAAAAGTAAAATTAAAAGTTATATACATATGATTTAATCAAGGAAAGACTAACTCCTCAAAGTAGTCATTTCTAGAATATTACTCCTCTCCTTAAAAATTTCCCTTCAATTATTTTCCATTACCTTTAGTTAAAAATTCTCATAAATAAATATTGACTACACCTAGTCACAATAATTTGGAACTAAGTAAAAGTCTTTTGATTATCTTTGAAAATGGGGGAGAGTCATATGTAATGAGAGCCATAAAAAGACATTTTTTGATCCACTGATTCTACATCCACAAGTCTGTCCTAGGAAAAGAAATCAGTTAAAAATATATACACTTGGAGGTTCCTTCATGTTCTCTGTCAAAGATGTGAAATTCATACTCTTGGAAATAATCAAAATATCCCCAATTACTAAAATGTTCAAATAAATTATATTGTCATTAGGTAGACTACCATACAGCTGTTAAAATAGTATTTATTAAGAGTTTTTAATTAAATGGGAAATACTTATAATAAAAGACTGAAGAAAGTAAAGCAACATAGGAAAAAAATACACATTATGATTTTAAAGCTTAAAAGATAGAGAAAGAAAAGAGCTGGGTAGAAGTATTAAAAATGTTAACAGTGGGTACCTTTGGGTAACTTTATTAGGATTAGTATGATATTGTGAGTCATTATTTTTATTAGAATTTTCTATATTTTTCCAAATATTATATTTAAGAAGAGCAACATCAACAAACTAGTAAAAGAAAATAGAGAAAAAGAGGTAAAGATGGTAATGAGAATACAGCTATTTGCAGGTGGGAAGAGGGAGGTCGTTATATCCAGATAGGTAACAACTTCCAAATTTCAGAGATTGCTGGATTGCAAACAACTCATATGTGGTCGAGATTGAATCAGATACTAGAAATGTCAAGGTTACAGTATAGCCAGCATCTAATACCTCCATGACTTCACACTTTTATTTTCTGATGTCTCAGTTTCAAATATCAATGAGGAGCCTCTCAGAGAAGAGTAGCTTAGAAAGAGGAACAACAGAAAAACAAATCAAAGAATGAAGAGTACAAAATAAGAATGAGTGGGCACAGTTATTATTCAAAACTTGCTGTGTTCCTTCCTCTAACTTAAAGATCTGATGAGAAAGCTGTGGGGTCTTGATCAAGTTGTCCTTTGGAAAGCATTAGCTTTACCCACATCTGGGGGCAGTATTTCCTCTCTCCATGCATAGGGGATATGCCACAGCATGGTCTCCAAGAACTCCACTGCTAAATTTTTTTTTTGTTATTTTTTTTTGCGGTACGCGGGCCTCTCACTGTCGTGGCCTCTGCCGTCACGGAGCACAGGCTCTGGACACACAGGCTCAGCGGCCATGGCTCACGGGCCCAGCCGCTCCGCGGCCTGTGGGATCTTCCCGGACCAGGGCACGAACCTGCGTCCCCTGCATCGGCAGGCGGACTCTCAACCGCTGCGCCACCAGGGAAGCCCTCCACTGCTAAATGCTGAAGAGGAGCAGAACTGGGGAGTAGGCAGGACTGGAACCAAGGAATATACTAACCTTTCCTTAGGAGTCTCATAGAGTAAAATTATGTGTGTATCAATAAAACAAATATTAATGAGCACAGCATTGGTTGTTAATATTTCTCTTTCCCTTTCTGTCTCTTTCTACTCTACATGTGTAATTATGTATAGAAATGTCATTAAGTTTGTGGGTGGCATAAACTGTTCCCATTATTATATGTGTAAGCTTTGTAAGTAAACCATGTTCTTCCTCTTATCACATATTCATAATGATCTCCTCCCCTAAATTTAGGAGCAATTGTGTGTTTGTTGGTAATATGTTTAATATTATAAACAAAACATTTCCATTTTGAAAAGCAGAAATATTGAAATCGATTTGTGTTTGAAATGTAGTATAAAGATAAAAAGTAAAGATAAAATAGAAGCAGAAATTTATAGAATTTTGAAGGAAGTAGAATTATCAGAGTCTTAGCAAATCGTATAATTTGGATCTGTGCTATGTTGCACTCACTTGAGTAAACTCCCCTAAAAAGCCATAATCATATTTTTACTAACTTGAGAGAAAACTATTTGGTAGTCCTCTCATACAGAATGAGGTATCAATTCTTTGTGAGGGTAAGAACTTGATCAATAATCTTTAACATGCTGAAGATAGCTAAATTCAACACAATTGGGAGAGGAGAGGGCTGCAGAAAATGTTGTAGGTCATGATGAATGATCCAGGTACCACAGCCTTTAAATGGATAAGTTTTCATCCCTCATTTAAAAAAATGTTATCTGCTTCTGTATAGTGTTATGTAGTTATATAGACCTGGCTGCAAATCAGAGTCATCCAAGGAGTTTTTGGTTTTTAATATGGGTTCTGGAGGTCCCATCCTTGCAATTCTGTTGTAGTAGGACCAGTGGACTAAGGTAGGGCCTAGGAATCAGTATTTTTTAAATTCTGATGCAGGTTGTACAAGGGCTACTATTTGAGAAACAAGCAGAGAGTTAAGGTAGAAGAGTGGCAAGCACTGGGGTCGCTTAGAAAAGTATTGTCCAACTACAAACTCCTACTTAACCTTCTCATTCTTCTCTCTTTCCTTTTCTCCTCACCCTCTCCTCCTTCTCAGGAAGGAGAGGCCCTTAGATCACCAAGACAGGAAGGCAGACAAGTCCAAGTCCCATAACAAGAGGAGTTGGAAGCAGGAGGAAAGAGTTTCTGGGAAAAGTCAGAGTCAGTGAAGGAGATGCATAAACAGAATTTGAATGAGAACCAAGTGATGTTCCATCATCAAAACTAAGAAAGAAAACCTATTAAAATTGTGTGTATGTGTTGTGTGTGTGTGTGTGTGTGTGTGTGTGTCTGTGTGTCTGTGTGTGTGTGTGTGTGTGTTGAGGAGGTGAAGCTGGTGAGAGTGGGGAAGTCCACAGTGTCAAATGTATAATAAGGATGGGGAAATGAAGATAGGAAAACAACTTGACATCTAGCAGACAAAGGTGATTCTTCAGAAATCTGGCATGGGTCAAGGAAAACCAACCAGTAAATTGTGAGGGCGTTGAGGCAACTAGCATAAATACATTTATTATCTATTTACTCATTTATTTATTTCATTCATTTATCTGACAAATATTTATTGAACATTCTTTGATTTATTTATTTAAATTTTTTGCGGTACGCGGGCCTCTCACCGCTGTGGCCTCTCCCGTCGCAGAGAACAGGCTCCGGACGCGCAGGCTCAGCGGCCATGGCCCACGGGCCCAGCCGTTCCGCGGCATGTGGGATCCTCCCGGACCGGGGCACGAACCCGCGTCCCCTGCATCGTCAGGCGGACTCCCAACCACTGCGCCACCAGGGAAACCCCTGAGCATTCCTTTAGATGCTGGGAATACCAATAAACTACATTGTCTCTATCCTCATGGATCTTATAAAAGCCCTTGTTTGAAAAGGCTTTTTTAAAATTTTTTTCTGATTCTGATAGATGCAGTAAGCTATATGGTTCATTAAATTTTTTTTCCAGTTTTATGGAGATATAACTGATATATAACATTGTATAAGTTTAAGGTGTACATCTGATTTGATACAAATATATATTGCAAAATGATTACCACAATAAGTTTAGTCAACATCCATCACCTCACATAGAATTTTTTTTTTCTTGTGATGAGAATCTTTAAGATCTACTCTCTTAGGAAGTTTAAAATACACAGTATTGTTAAATATAGTCATTACACTGGACTTTACATCCCCAAGAACTTATTTATCTTATAAACTGGAAGTTTGTACCATTTGGCCACCTTCACTTTCATAGAGGAGAGATTTGTGTATGACTGAAAGCAAGGATAAAACACCTAGAAAGGAAATTCAAACATTGAAGATGCAAGAGAAAAAATAAATAATGAAAAACAAAAGTCCGTTTGGAAGTAGAATGCAGGAAAAAAGAAAAGGGAGTTACGGGCTTCCCTGGTGGCACAGTGATTGAGGGTCCGCCTGTCGACGCAGGGGACACGGGTTCGTGCCCTGGTCCGGGAAGATCCCACATGCCGCGGAGCAGCTGGGCCCGTGAGCCACGGCCGCTGAGCCTGCGCATCCGGAGCCTGTGCTCCACGACAGGAGAGGCCACAGCAATGAGAGGCCCACGTA
>RJWK010065700.1:0-12003 GCA_004363435.1 Platanista minor | reverse complement strand
TTGGCTGTGCAAAAGCTTTTAAGTTTAACTAAGTCCTATTTGTTTATTTTTGGTTTTATTTCCATTACTCTAGGAGGTGGGTCAAAAAAGATCTTGCTGTGGTTTATGTCAAAGAGTGTTTTTCCTTTAAGAGTTTTATAGCGTCTGGTCTTACATTTAGGTCTTTAATCCATTTGGAGTTTATTTTTGTGTATGGTGTTAGGTAGTGTTCTAATTTCATTCTTTTACATGCAGCTTATCCTCTTTTTTAATAGGTTGGTGAGCATTAAAATTTGAGCAGGCAAACTGAAATTCTGGGCTGTTCTACAAAATAACTGGTCCATACTCTTAAAAAATGTCATATCCATAAATAAATGAAAGACTAAAGAGATATTTTAAATTAAAGAAGACTAAATGCAATGCACATTCCTGGACTGGATCCTGAACCAAAATTGTTTTTCTTCTGCTAGAAGGATATTATTAGGACAATTGGTGCAATTTGAGTAGTCTGTAGATTACATAATTTAGAGAATTAGATAATAGTATTGTATCAATGTTAATGAGTTTGATAATTGTACCATGTTTTTAGGAAATATATTCAAAGTATTTAGGGATAAAGAGACATTCCTGCACCTTCCTCTTAAATGCCAAGGAAAAAAGAGGTGTGTGTGTGTGTGTGTGTGTGTGTGACAGAGAGAGAGAGAGAAAGAGAGAGAGAGGAGAAAGAGAAGGAGAGAGTGAGGGAGGGGTATGATAAAGCAAATGTGGTAAAATGTTATTGGAGAATCTGGATGAGGGTATATGGGAATTCCTTATATAATTCTTAAAACTTCCTGTATCCAAAATAGGCATCCCTTAATAGGCAGATTTTTTCATGGTAACATATAAAGATTTATCCTTTTAAAAAAACTCATCCTTTTAAAAAAACTCATAATTTTGCTACTAAAAAAGCTGGAAACATGAGTTATAATTTCCATATTTCCACAGAATAAATCCCTGCAGTGAAGGAAAAAAATACAAAATGCTTTCCAAAATAAGCAGCTCTGATCCAGAAGGCTTTCTGTAAGCAAGCAGACTGCGGTTGCTACATAGCAAATTTGAACTAATCACCCCAAAACGCAGAATTAAGCCTTTCTCTAGCCCTCATCCTCTAACATGGTGGCAGATATACCATCTCTGTTTTGAATGTGTAGTGGAATAGGTAGTCAAGAAGTTGAAAGACTTTGGGAATAACGGCTCCCTTGACATTAAACTGTACACTATTCCTAGTCTCTTTTTAACTTTCTTTTCCTTTAAATTTGATTCACAAGTTGTTTTGTTTTAATCTAAACCCAGTGCTATGCAGGTTTAATAATTAAAAACTTGAGGCAGCAAGCATCCATCTTGTTAGTGCGAAGCATAAGACACTAAGAACTGCTTCCTGTGTATAGATGGGCATGATGCCCACATGCTGCCACATTACTCAGAAGGGTGTCAGGCTGCACCAGCCTGAGACCATCTTCCAGGTCAGAGCACTTTCTAGAGAAGGCATGGGAGCCTTAAACTGGCGTTTTTTTGTCCAGTTTCATCATGATAACCTATTGACCTGACATGGGGCTAGGAATTTGTTTAAATTCATTAGTAGCCCAAATTAGTACTGCTAAATCAAGAACATAATTATACTCCTGGCCTAAATTTCAAAAGAAAATTTAATCAGTTTAGCATACTCCTATATAGTTTGTTATAAGAATGCTTTCCATAGTTACCAATAAGTAATCCATTTTTCATCGTGTAATGATTTCCTGAACCAAGACTTAAGGTCATCTATGAGATAAATGGAAGGTGCTTCATGTGTTACCTAAGGTAGTATGATTTGGTACTTAAATTGGCAAAATATTCCCAGGACTGGCACCACAAAAAGGTTGCAAAGGCTAGTAGTCCTCTGAAAATCCTTCTGGTTCCCCCAACCCTCCAGGTAGAGGTCTGCAGTACTTACTTTTCATCTGTAAACTTCTCAGGTGTAAAGTCTGCCTGCCTCTCCGTCTCATAGGGTCGATATTCCCTGTAGGATCTCCGCTCTGCTCTATCAAGCGTCACCTCTGTCCCCCGGCCCTCACTCCATCCTTGCTGCTCCCCTCTTCTGGAAGTTCGCTTCTGGCCTGACAGGGAGAAATCAAAGGGGAGAGCTAGAACACAAGGTCTGCAGCAGCACGTTATTACAGGTACTTTTATATTTTACTTTTCTAGAAATCAATGTCATAGGAAAATTTGGGAAGTTTGGAAAAGTTCAGAGAAGAAAAAAGGTTGCTGATACTACTACTGCCCAGAGTTGTCTTTTAATAAAACTTTGACATTACCATTGAATCTCTTATGTCCTAGAAGGTATGATAAGATAAACTATACCAACTAACTTACAATTACAGACATTTTACAATGACTCTGTGATAGCTACGGAGATATATTATCAACTACATTTCACAAGAGCAGCTTTATGAAAACAAAGGATAAATATCCTGTATTTCAGAACATACTTTTAGAATCCCAACCACAGTTTATCATTCACTGGCTAATAAAGTTTTCATCTTTAAAGTTTGTACCATTGTATCTTTCTCATTTGAAAACGGATTTTCCTGCTCTTTGATGGGATTTATACATTTATGATCACACATCTCAAATATGAGGCCAAGCTGGTATTTGCCAACTCATGCAAGGGCTGGCCAGCACTTGAAGGGGCATCTCCCGTCCATGGAGACGCCAGCACTGAGGAGGTAGGGGCTGGGGCGCTCCAGCCTTCTCTGTTCTCTTTTTACTCCTCTCGTTTTTGATGCTTTAAAAATTTTCAGCAGGGTCTATATCTTAAGGCAAATAATATTTGGTGAATATATTGTAAAGAACTTTGTTACTTCTTAAATCATCTTCCAAAAATGTGTTTATCTTTTCTTTGTATACATTTAATAGGTCTCCATCTCAAACATTATATACAATTTTCATTTTAGCAGAAAATTTTAGATTTTTCTTGGTATGTCACCCTCCACATTTATTGTATGGCTATAAAAATATTAAATGTACTTGAATTAATGGGTATTTTTTTAAACTACTGGGTTCCTCTTCTACTTAGGCAGATACTTCTGACTCTTAAGAAATATATGTTTACATCTATTCTCCTATTTTCCCACAATATTTTCTATCTAATCTTTATAAACTAGGCACATATAAATATTAACATAGTTCCAATACGTTACTAATCTCATTTTAAAGCAAAAATCATGCCGTGACACCACTAACACAAAACTGTGCAATTTATTACTTGTTAGCTAACAGAGTATTTTTTTGAAATGTGAAATATTGCACAACAGATCTAAGTTCAATCTTAAGTTAATGTCCCATAACCTAGGAAATGCTTAAATCTGATTTGCTTCCTGAAGCCACAATCTGAGCTTGTGACATGTTTAGAATATAGGAAAGATGTTATCATAAACAGAGCATTACGCTTTTATTGCAGAAAAAGAGACTGACACTGGTGCCCAATTGCCCAGGAGTATGCAACGCCAGATCCAAGCACACACACGTTACTAAGAGAGATCAAATTTGGAAGAGGCATTTAAAATGTAAGGTAGAAAATGTTTTGTGGAGGAGATATGGGAACATGTGTATATGTATAACTGATTCACTTTGTTATAAAGCAGAAACTAACACACCATTGCAAAGCAATTATACTCCAATAAAGATGGAAAAAAAATGTTATTGTGAAAGTTAACTATCTAACAAGTTGAAAACTATAATAGACCATGACATAACAGCAAGAACATCAACAGTAACAATACTTTTCAATACTTTTCCCTCAATGTAAAAAGTTATTTTAATAGTTTCAAATTTCCTATTCATAACATGTAATTTTAAAAAACCCCCAAAACTAAATATCTCCACTCAACTACAGAATTACTTAGCTTACTCCCACCTTCTTTCTGCTTTCAAGGTTTTGTTTTTTTTTTTCAGTACGCGGGCCTCTCACTGTTGTGGCCTCTCCCGCTGCGGAGCACAGGCTCCGGACGCGCAGGCTCAGCGGCCATGGCTCATGGGACCAGCCGCTCCGCGGCATGTGGGATCTTCCCAGACCGGGCACGAACCCGTGTCCCCTGCATCGGCAGGCGGACTCTCAACCACTGGACCACCAGGGAAGGGAAGCCCTTTCAAGGTTATTTTTAAAATTGTATCAATTAAACTTGGAATTCATCATTCAAATTTTAAAATGACATTTGCTGCATACTTTATACTAAAGCTTCTTCCAAAGCTTCTGTGTATAAGTTGAAAACCACTAAATATAACTGGCAACTTATTAGAATAGTTATCAATACCCTGCAAACATTTCCTTTTCCTCCCAAAATCCAAAAAACAAAGATAAGAGGGGTCCAGTTTTTCCCACAATTTACTACTAAGGAATCAAGAATGCAACTGAACCTAGTTTTTCTGTGCTAGATCAGCGGCTCCAAGTGGATATGCAAACACTGAATTTTACTAGCCCTTTCCAATAAAAGGCTGGCATATGCAGTCTCATCACTGATGTAACCCCAAGCCCACATTAAGGGACAGAATACAATAAAATTTACAGTGAGATTTCCCCCAAATAAATTTGAGCTTTGACTCAGAGATTAGTTCTGAAAGGCCAGGAAAAGCAAAGCTGAAACAGCCTCTGAAGACTTCAAGAACGAATTTTTTTGAGCAAGGGTCATCCAAGGGTCTATGTATATTGTTAAATAGTCAAGGCCATTAAAAACCTATTTCTATGGGAAAATCTTATGATTTCCACATCTTTTTGAGATTAATGTTTCCATTATATGTCAAACTTGTTTTGACTTTGATTCTTGTCTACACTAAGCATTCATTTATAATATTCTAACTAAATTAAAAATTTTGAGTGTTAGAACAATACAGTCCATATCAATTAGGGCTACAAAACCTTGAGAGTAGCTCTCTAACACCCATTACAGATAAATTTAGCACAGTAACTACATAAATGGAAATTAATGAGCTGTTTGCTCCTGAAATAACATACTTGAAAAAGAACTAGAATTATAAAATTTCCATTTTAACTACAAAACTAACTAAAGTTCTTTAATATAGATCTCAAAAGCCAGATCCCTTGGATCATAAACAATTGACAGAAAAAAAGTTATAAATGTACTAGACTACAGTGTTAAGTTTATTAGTTTAGCAAGTTATAACTGTACTAGATCATAACGCTAAATGCAGGTTACAACCCAGTTTATATCATGTAAATTTAGAAAAAAAGAAGTAGCTCTGTGCATTTATGTATGTAAAGTGTTAAAAGTAAGAAAAATACAGGATTTTCACTATACTTCATACACTTTTGAATTGTTTAAAATTTTTATAAAATGCATGACATTTTTAATAGTAAAAAGGTTAAAAAGCAATACACTGACATAGAAAACTAAATTCAGTTTCATACTAAAATACATATTTTCACTTGTTAAAAAATAAAGCTTAGCCTTTCCCAATTCTCTTATTACTATATTTATCTAAATAGATTTAAAAGAAAAGATAGAACATAATGCAAAATATACAAAATATCTCAAGTCTCATCACTGTTTAAATAGGCTCATAAATGTACTGGCCTACCGAGGAGTCTTGGGATATCCAATAGCATTTAAAATAATTTTCAATATTTTTATTATAGTGACTTAATTTTCTGATTTTCAAGAGATAATACTGGATTGAACTTTCCACAGATAAAGGTAAACATTACCTAGTTGCAGGAGTCAAAGCCCCAACACTCAAATCAGGTGTTATTCTCTCAGGGCTAGGCTGCACAATTTTTATCATGCAAGGACCAAGCCAGTAAAGCCAAGTTGAATACACTGCCAAACATTGGCTGGAGTGGTCGAATTATACATCTTAACATTCTTTTTACGGAAACCTTAGGACCAGTCTTATTTTTGAAAAACAGAGGAAACACAGGTGGAAATTTGGAGGCTTTGCCACTGATGCAGTTCAGGTGAGAAACGACTCTTAAGCACCCTCCGTCCCTAGATGCAGACAGGAGCACACCAAGCTTTGCACTTGACGTTCTGGCTAAGCAAAGAGTGGGGAACTTTGAATATTCTTGTTGAAAAGGTTAATTAAAAACGCTTTCCTTAAAGCAGCTTGAGTTAATGACAAGTTACACAACCCATCAATGCTGCCTGCTATATTGAAAACCCGTGCGGGATGACTGCTGGAAGCTCCGTAAGGGGTATGGATGGATGAAGGCACAGAGCTTGGAAGGCGCCGGGGACCCCGCGTCCACCCCCGCCGCATTCTGCTCGCGGCCCTGACGTCACAGCCCGCCCCCGAGGTCACCCAGGACTTCCCTCCATCACCGAGGCCCCAGCCCCTCACCCCGGCGATCCTTCACACACCCCGGGCTCTCGCCGCCACCCCCAGGGTCCGGGTGCACCCTCCTCCATTCTCCCTAAAAGGCGCTCCCCTCCCTCCTTCCCACCACGCTACTTTTTGCCTCCCGACGCGAATCCTGCAGAGGTTGGGCTGGAGGATGGGGAAGGTCCCTGCTAGTTCTAGATCTGAGAGCCCCACCTCAGTGTTCGCCCCCACACACCAACCCAGAAATATCCCTCAACTTTGCCAAACTTGTAAAGGCTCAATTTCAGCGTTCTGAAACCCCCTACTCCAAGCCTGCACTCTCCTTCGCCCCGAGAAGTGACTGGGAAAGGCCAGAAGGGGCGTGACACCCCACACCCCATCCTCTTTTCCCACCCTCCTCGGCCACAGGGACCCTCAACTCCAGCCCACACTTCCCAGAGACCCCTCCCCCTTCTGGAACAGATTCCAGTGATCCCAGTCTCGTAGTAGGAGGTCGTGGGGCTGCTGAGGAGGGGTGACCTCCATGACCCCATTCTCCTTCCCCTCCCGCCCACCGCGCCCACCCGGGGGCATCTAGGTGCCGGGCGGAGCGCGCGTACCGGGCGGCTGAGAGCCGCCCCCTGGGCTGTCTGGCTGCTGCGCGCCGGGGGATGGGAGGATCTTGCGCTCCTTCTGAGACTCCCTCCGGCCGCCGCCCGCGCCGGGTCTGTGGCCCGAGGCCCCAGCCGGGCTCCTGCCGCCGCGGTTGCCGGCCCCGGCCGCCGCCCCCGCCGCTTCGTCGCGCCTCTTGCGCTGCAGCTGCTGCTGGCGTCGGCGCTCGGCCTCACGCAGGATGTCGAACGGGTCCGACTCGTCGTCTAGCAGCTGGTGGAAGCGGTTGGCCACGACGCAGCCGAAACTCTCCTGCATCGCGGCGCCTGCGGCGGCCGCGGCCACAGGACTCCCCAGAGCGCCCTTCATGCCGCCGCGGCCACTGCGGGCCCGCCGCGGGCAGTCCACGCGAGCGAGTCTCAGCGAAGCCGGCAGCGAGGACCCATCCTACCCGCAGCTACCGCCCTCCCTGCCCAGCCCAATCCCATCCCTACCAGCGCCCGCCCCCGCGCCCCCTCCGCCGCCGCCGGTTCAGCCGCTTCCCGCCAGCCAATAAGCGCACGTGGACTCGCCCCCTTTCCTAGCCAGCACTCCTGGAAACCCAATCAGCGGCCGGCTGCTGTTACGTCATGAGACCTCTATGCCCCTCCCCACGATTCAGCAGGGAGGGGCTGGACCCAAGGGGCGGAGCTACTGGGAGGAGCAACGAGCCTTGCGGTCCAGGCTGCTGGACCATGCAGGTGGGTCACGGCCCTAATTTATGTTCTCTCTGGAACTGGGTCCACATGCATCATCGGCCATACTTCTTTGAAGTTTATACATTGATTGAGCAATTCAACAATTGTATAGTGTACACTTATTATGTGCCTGGCGTTATGTTGTAGGAGATACTAGCTGTTTTAGTAGATCTTACAGCCTATAGGCAGAAAAGTGCCCTGAAGAAATGGCACAGACTTCTCTATGATCCTATAGCAGAGGGACTTGATCTAATTAGGAAGTTTGGAGAGGCTTTCCCAGGGAATGACGGTTAAGCTGAGATCTGAAGGATGACAAGGGCATCCTTGTCATGAGTAACGGCAAGTGCACAAGTCTTGAGTTGGGGTGAAGCACAGTCCATTCAAGCTCAAGGAAATGGATTGCTAAGAGTTGGAGGAAGGCCTTATTTTGGTATTTATTCTGGGAGCAGCGACAAGCATGAGCATGTGTTTGAAAAGGCCACTCTAGCTGTAATGTGAAGGATTAGGTTGGAGGGAGGTCAAAATGGATGCAGGGAGACCAAGCTGAAGATTGCTGCAGAGCTCCAGGGAAAAGGTGGTGATCCTTGGATAGTGGATACTGTCAGTGGAGGTGAAGAGAGTAGTAGATCCAAGAGCTATTTTGGAGGTTATATCAACAGGACTCAGTGATGCACTAGATACGGGTGGTGAGGAAAAAGGAGGAGAGTATGATGACTCCTATTTTTCTGGCTCTTGCAACTGGAATGGTGATGCTATTCACAAAGAAACAGAGCATTTATAGACCACTTTGATGAGAATCATAAGTTCAGTCTTGGACATGTTGAAGTTTAGGGTTTTGGTGTTTGTTTTGTTTGTTTGTTTGGTTCGTTGGTTTTATTCAACTGAGGGCTTGAAGTTCAGAGAAGAACTGTGAATTGGACTTTCTCCAGGAATTCTTGCCTAGGCACCAGTGGAGACACTCTTGGCTTCCTATACTACAGCCCTTCCTTTCCCTCTTACACTTTCCCAAAATCTGTATTTTGTTAGGGCATCAGGGAGCTGTTTGCCCCAGGGGGGAACTGGGCCCTTTTCCAGCCTCAAACTTGATTAATCTTAAATCACCCATTGTAATTTCATTCCCCTACCAATGATTGGTGTAGGAATAGGCTTCTGGTGCAAATCTGGCAGAACAGACCTGAGGGAAAGTATTCTGCAGGACTTTTTGGAGGGATCATTCTTCTTGTACCTAAAAAGGGATTGCGACAGGATCTGCTAACTTTCCACTTCTGTACTTTGGTCCTTGTTATGTGAGGAGGACGTGATGCCTAGAGTGCTGGCCCTTATTGTGACTATGAGGATGGCAGAGAAGAAGGATGGAGAAAACCTAGTTCCTTGATGATGTGGAACTGCTGACTTGCCACAGCTGGGAAACTTCCTGCCTCAGACTTATTATTATGTAAGACAATAAATGCCATTATTGTTTAAACTAGTCTTAGTTGTACTTGTTTCTTGCATCAAAACCATTCTGTTACAGCATCTTGCTCAGATACATCAGTGCCAGCTTTTACTTTCCTTTAATAGCAAATGGAAAAGGAACCCTTAATCTTAACTGCTGCCAGGTCTGTGTTTTACTCACTTATTCAACTTTCTGTCATTCCCGAGGAAGAGAACAGGGATGATGTCTGTCTTATTCATTATTACAACATATTCCCAGTGCTTAGCATTCTAGGTAGCTGTACCGTAGGTTCTCAGTAAATACTTGGTGAATGAAGATTTTAAGATATCTGGTCTTCTCCTTCTTGGAGTCAACAGAGGCTTATGATCAAAAGCCTATACTTTTTATCCAAAAGAATTGAGAGCAGGTGTTCAAACAAAAACTTGTACCTGAGTGTTCATAGCAGCACTACTCACAATAGCCAAAAGGTAGAAACCACCAAATGCACATCAGCTGATGAATGGATAAACAAAACGTGGTGCAATGGATTAATATTTGGTCAGAAAAGGGAATGAAGTACTAATACCTGCTATAACATGGATGAACCTTGAAAACATTATGCAAAGTAGAAGAAACCAGACACAAAAGGTCACAAATTGTATGATTTCATTTATATGAAATGTCCAGAATTGGCAAATCCATAGAGATAGAAAGCAGATTAGTGGTTGCCAGGGGCTCAGGGGAAAAAGAATGGGGATTGAATGCTTAAAGGGCATGAGGTTGCCTTTTAGAGTGATGAAATTTTTCTGGAACTAAATAGTGGTGATGGTTAAATACCACTGAATTGTGAAATGGCTAAAATAGTACATTTTATGTGTATTTTGCCACAATTTTTTTAAAGCTTATATTTTGGAGTTGGACCATGATTTGAATCCTGGCTATGCCACTAACCTACTTTGTAACCTTGGACATATTCCTTATTCTTGTGCCTCAGTTTTCTCATCTGTAAAACAGAGAAAATAATGGTACCTACTTCAGAGGGTTATTGTGAGAACTGGGTACAATAATGCATATGAAGTGTTCATCACCATACCTGGCACAGAGTAGATCCTCAGTAAAAGTTATTTGATAGTAATTATGATACCAAAGAGAAAAAAAAACAAAATATGCACACAACCATACAACTCAGAAAATAAAGCATACCAAAAAAGCATTGAAGTGTGGTTACTGAACGATACCACCAGCCCTTCCATAGCAGTTACTTATTGGCACCAGTGGAAATGCAGTGAAGTTTAACTACATACAAAATGTAAATTGCCTTGAGTTAATTAATAGGCAAATTCCGCTAGGAATAATAAAATAAAATATACTAAAATCCGGGCTTCCCTGGTGGTGCAGTGGTTGAGAGTCCACCTGCCATTGCAGGCGACACGGGTTTGTGCCCCGGTCCAGGAAGATCCCACATACTGCGGGGCAGCTGGGCCAGTGAGCCATAGCCACTGAGCCTGCGCGTCCAGAGCCTGTGCTCCGCAACAGGAGAGGCCACAACAGTGAGAAGCCCGCGTACCGCAAAAACCAAAAAAACAAAACAAAACAAAAATATACTAAAATCTTCCAGATTGACTTAAAATTCACAGAAAGTTAGAGAATTTACAAGCATGTAGCTTTATTACCTTTGATTACATGCAAAGAGCAACACCTGGGTGAGGGCCAAGGCAGAAGGACCAGTCAGGCTATAAAAGGTGTGAGTTTTTGTGAATCATCATTCCATATACTCTGTTTTGCCACTGGATTATTACTCCCTCTTTGTTTACCTTTCTCCTCTATAAAACTAGGATGATTAAAATTGGTCCTGTGTTCCACATATGGTTTTGTGGGAGGATAAAATGAAAGAAGTAAATTTTAAAAGGGTAAAAAAATTTACATTATTTTACAGTTGTTTCTACTTGAATAATATATGCAAGAACAAAAATATTTTTCCTAACTCTAAGAGGATCTCATCTGTCTTTTGTGCCAGTTGAGTCAATTGTGGTAAGATCAGTGAAATTATACATCCTGGTTTAGTTGTTACCAGGTGGAAGTGAACTTAAATTCAGTTTCCCACAGCAAATGAATAAAGCAAGTACACAGTCTCAAAGTTAGGGGTTATAGAACCATAAATCATTAACAATCAGGATGCTGCAGGAGAACTTCCAGCAAGCCAAATTCCATTTATGACGACCAGAAACAGAATACTTAAACCAGGAAAGGACCTGCACCCAGCCTACTAATATTTTTATTCTTGTTGTCACTGAGGTTCCTTCCAGCTTTTTATTTTATTTTATTTTTTTAATTTTTGGCTGCGTTGGGTCTTTGTTTCTGCGTGTGGGCTTTCTCTCGTTGTAGCCAGCAGGGACTATTCTTCGTTGGGGTGCATGGCTTCTCCTTGCAGTGGCTTCTCCTTGCAGTGGCTTCTGTTGTGGAGCATGGGCTCTAGGGCATGCGGGCTTCAGCAGTTGTGGAGCGCAGGCTTAGTTGCTCCGCGGCATGTGGGATCTTCCTAGACCAGGGATCGAACCCGTGTCCCCTGCATTGGCAGGAGGATTCTTATCCACTGCGCCACCAGGGAAGTCCTCTTTCCAGCTTTCTTATGTCAAGATGTTACTGGCTACCACAGTGCTTTATATCCTCAAGGAACTCATGCCAATAAAAGAGTTTTTTATTCTCTCAAAATTCCTACTATTAAAATGTTGGTCTTGGTTGTAACTTTAATCAAGCCTGAATAAAATAATTTATTTTAGAACTTTAAAATTCTACATTTATTCTGGATCCTTCCAGTTGTGAGCAACAGAAAACCTATAATTTTTTTTAACATCTTTATTGGAGTATAATTGCTTTACAATGGTGTTAGTTTCTGCTTTATAACAAAGTGAATCAATTATACAT
>RJWK010065699.1:0-12008 GCA_004363435.1 Platanista minor | reverse complement strand
GCAAGAGGGAGGGGATATGGGTATATATGTGTATGTATAGCTGATTCACTTTGTTATACAGCAGAAACTAACACACCATTGTAAAGCAATTATACTCCAATAAAGATGTTAAAAAAGAACGGGCAGGTCTATGATTTCTCTACCTGGGGTCCCTGCTCGGTGGTGGGGTCAAAGGGGCTGCCCACTATGCGCCTCTTAGCCCGCTCCACGCTTCTTCTCACAAACTCTTCATAGATGGACTCCTCCACAAAGATGCGAGATCCTGCAGTGCAGCACTGGCCTTGGTTGAAGAACACACCCTGGTGAGCCTGCTCCACGGCATAGTCCACTACAAGAGGAAACAGCCATGCTCTCAACACTGCTTTGCCTGTGGAGGGGCCTAAGGGACCGACCCTCTTCCCTCCCCAAAGTCCCAGGTGTAATGTCATGCTCACCACAGAGCAGAACCGTGAGCAGCCCAGTGAAAAGCACTGGATTGAGAACACAACTTGGTTCTAGTTCTAACCAGACCCTGACGTTATTGGCTGTGTTAACTTGGACGTCTTCACTTCTTGGAATCCCTTTCTTCTGTAAAAAGAGGGATTAGACCACGTTATCTATTACAGGAGTCTCAAACCCCAATAACCAAAGGGGCTGGGCAGATAACAGTAAAGCATTGTGACAGAGACTCAGAAGGAAAGTACTACATTTGGCTGTTGCTATGCATAAACATAGCCCAGGGTTGCCAGATTTCCAGTTTTAAGAAAAAATGAAAATCAATATTTTGTGTAATACTTAGAAGTAAACATAGTCATCCCTTGCATTTGGCCTATAGACTGCCAACTTGCAATCCCTAATCCATAGGACCTTGCAGCTATACTTTTAATTAGTATTTTGGCAAATTAAACTGTAACAGCAATGATCATCTTTGAAGACGCTAAATTTCCTCTATATTTACATGGAATTGTATAGTAGCATATGGTAACTCGTTTTCATCTCATGTGAAAATAAGAGATACTAAATAATACTCAATATAGTATTAATAAATCTGGTGTCTGAGAGTTGCTAAATGACTCACTGACTGAATGAATCAATGTACTGTCACTGCAGTGCCTACACCTTAATAGGAATTTAGGTACAGAATTCTGATCCTCTTGACAACTAGTATAAAGCTGAAGCTGTACCCCTTGCAAATTCCAAGCTGGGGCTGAAACTCAAGCAATCTGCTTTCTGTTCTCTGATCTCTCTAGTAGTGAAATTGAGGAAGCAGTGCTGCCTGGCAGGATGTGAAGAAGAAAAAGGATGCCTGAAAGAGGTTTTATAATTTCATTCCCTGGAAAGTTTTTCCAAACATGAGGAGCACACCCGTGCAGAGTGGACTAGAGAGCATCCTGCCTGGAGACATGGGGTTTCTAGGTTATAGCTCTAGGCCTCTGTATAGTCCTACTGCCAAGGTGTAATCACCTCCAATTTAGGTCTATTCATACAGAAAGAACTGACCATAGTGTGTCGTCATCCTGACTAAAAGCCATGGGAGCAACCGAAAGGAGTGGGGATGGCTAAACAGAGAAGGGGGTGTGGGTTTGGGACAACGCTGGTAGAGCTAGTGAACTAAAAATTTTTAATGATCTACAAAGCCACCGGGCATACATGAGACATTTCAGGTTTCTTGAATCTAGGCAGAGGTTACATTTCCAGTGTTCAGAGGCTTAGACCACTGCTCTTTCCACTATACAACACCAACAAGGCCTTCACCTCTTCTACCCTATTTTACAACAACACAGAGTCAAAATGGCTTATTATGTCTAGAAAACAAACTCTATCTGATTGTCAACTGATAAGTGGTCTTTACCAATATTATTTTCTCCTTAAAAGGAAGGGTCTAGATTTTTCTCCTTGAATGCCACCTAGCTTCAAAGACCTTTTTCTTAGTGTCCTGTTGAAAGTGGAGATAATAAAAGTGAGCACCGCAGGCCAGTGTGCCAGAGCATGGAACAGATCTGTGGTTGACTTACAATCAGCATCTGCAAAAATAATATTGGGACTTTTCCCTCCAAGTTCCAGAGTTACTCGTTTCAAATTACTTCTTCCAGCTGCTTCTTGGATAAGCTTTCCAACCTGAAAGAAGGGAAATGGAGAAAGGTTTTGCACACCTTGCAGTTGAGACCATCAGTGGCCAGAGCCAGCTGTGGGAAACAGTGGGACACAGCAGTAATGGATCCTGCAGGGCAAAGCACCGACCGGATACACAGGATCGAATCCTGTGGTCAGCTTGTGTGGACAAGATATGTCAGTTGGGATGCAGTTTAATGTCTGTTCTGAAGTGAGTTGGAAGACTGCTTTAGTATCATGATGGAAGGAGCAAGGAAAAGGGGGTTAAACCTGCAATCTTAATCACTGAAAGATTTCTCTAAAAGACAACTGGCAAGCAAAATGTAACTAGAGATTTTCCATCACTGCATTGTGGCTTTTAGCTTTGAACTCTGGCCTCCAGAGAAAAGCCAACTGGCTCCACTTGAAAGACATAATGAGCGTAAAACAAACTCTTTAAGTGCCTCCAAAAATGCCAGGTATGACTTTAATCACATGGTCCAAATATATATATATTGATGTGATACCTTTGTTTCTGCCTAGGGCTATAGTAAAAGGATTCCAGAAAGCTGAGGATCTGTCTTTATTTGTGCAATGCCTATTTATCTAGAATCCAAGCAAAAAGAGGCTGAGTTTGAAGAAAGCATTTCCCATTGTGTAGACTCACAATGCTAATAAAATTGAAAGCGTCAAGATAGAAACACGGATGCAGCACCTAGAGCCCCCTTTCAAGGAAGAATGCACTGCCTCAGTGACAAGGAATGCTGCCAGCTCCTTCAGAGTCACCTCAGCTGGAAAGAGCTTCCTTGCCCAAGGGGATGCCCTCCTTCAGGTGTCCCACAACCACCACCTGATGGTGGCGGTGGTACCACCACTAGGCAGCTCTGAGAGACCACGTGTGCTCCACCACAGCCAGGTGCTTGGCTGAGGCCATCAAGCCTGCACTGCAGCTCGACTTCCCGTTGTGTCAACTGCCCTTAGGCTGGGATCCCTAATAAATAACCTGCACGGCAAACTCCATCTCAGAAACCCCTTCCAGGGCACCTGGCCTGTGACAGGGTGCTGCCCTACTGGAGGGCAGAGGTCACTCTACGGAAAGTGCTGGGCCACCCTATAGCTCTTATAGGCAGTTTGCCCTTGTTGAGACGAAGACTGCTACTTGTGCCTGGAATCCTACTGAAAATAAAGTATTTTAAAAGGCTGGGGAAGAAAAATGCTAAATATATGCTGGACCCCTCTGGTCGCTGCCTGCGATCCTCAGGAAGGACGGGTAACTCCTCAAGCAGTGTAGTAGGGCAGTGGTTAAGAGAAAAGGCTCTGGAGCCTGGATTTTTTTTTTTTTTTTTTACTGATTATATCACTTAACGACTGTTTGACCTTGGGAAATTTTTTAACTTCTCTGAGCCTCCGTCCCCTCCTCTGTAAATGGAGTTAAAAACAGTATCCACCTCTGAACTTAGGTGTCCTGAGGATGAAGTGATTTAGGGTCGACAGCCCTCAGAACCCAGACTGGCACGCAGTAAGCGCCTGCACAAGTTAGCCGCGCGCAGGTATGAGAGGCCAGGCCCCTACTTCCACGCTGGGCGCAGAGAAATGGAGGTGGTTGTAGGGGGCGGGATCTTCCAAAGCAGGTCTCCTCCCAGGGCCCCTCCACTCTCTGTGCGTGTCAATTACCTCAGGGAAACCCTGAGGAAGCCCTCGCTCTGACTTGCCACCAGTCTCCAGTACTGCTTATTAGCTGGGCTAAATGCTTTACATGTTTTTACTGTTACTCTACCTCGTGCCAAAACATTTTTAGAAAATATACTCTCATCCTGAGGAAATCTAACTTTGGTGAAAAAATAGTGATGTCTCTGAAAGAGGTAAAATTAGAGTCTCTTAGATGCAGAACACTGTTACTCATCAAAGGTTTAAGAGACACCAACATCTGGCCCTAAGGATTAATGCGCAGACATCAGCCCACAGCCAGACGGCCCTTCCCCACCGGGCCGGCTTGTCTCTCTTCGACCTCAAGGTAAACCCCCTAGGAAGATGGGCTAATAAAGGTCCTGTTCTCAGGCAAACATGCTCTCCTGAAAGAGGAAAGTATGGATACACAAAGGAAAGGAGAATCTGGCCCTCCATCCTGGCAAGAGAACAGCAGTCAGGTGAGATTAGGACTGAAGCCTGAGACCCTAGCAGAGGGGAACCCACATGAGGGCAGCAGGGCAATTGCACCGTGGGGCATCCCTGAGGAGGCTGTCGCCTGCAGCTGCCTGTTCTGAGCAATTCTACTGTGCTTCTCTCTCTGCCCTGAGGAATCCATATCAACTGAAGGGGACTCATTTCAAAGTCCAGGAAGATAAACAGACAAGTGCTTTCTCAAAAAAGATAATCACTGGACGTCATGAACATTATTATTAACTATATTTTAGAAACTAGCATTTATTGAGTTGGTTTATATCAGACATTTACATGTATTCATGCATTTAAGCCTCTCAAAAACCCTACAAAGTAGGTATTACCTCATTGTAAAGAATATTAAACTCGGGTTAGAAGTCAATGGATGTTACCAGGTTACCCGGCAGTTACTCGCAGAGCCTGTTGGACTCTGTGCAGGTTGACTCCAGGGCCCAAGTGTGGATCACTTCCTCTCCTTCCCGTAACCTCCTCCCAGCACTCTGCCTTCGCTTCTATATTTACTGAGCACCTAGTGCATGCCACATACCACCAAAACCTTATCCCTGAACTCCAAATTAATTTAAAAGTGAGGAGGAATATCACTTTTTATAGACACAAATAATGATCACAGTTCATCAGTTACAAAAGGTATATTCTGCCTTCAGACTGACATTTGAAAAACAAACAAAAGCAAGGAGAAATCACAGATTTTACACATGCTGAATAAATGTGTGGAGTTGGTAAAGAGAGTGCCTACTCACTAGCATTACATTTCTGTTAGCTCTGCTCCCTGACATTCATCAAAGTGCTCTATAAGTTGATACTTGTTGCACTAGGAATGTTGTCCAATGATTGGTATTTTCATGGCTACAGTAACTATACAAAAATCTTGCTCAGTCTATGGTCATCAGAGAAGAATACCTAAAGAATAATTTTTCCTGCGTCAATGCTTTGCCATTTTTTCCTTAGAAACCAAATTCGTGCTAAACACCGAAAGGCTAATCTCAGATGAATAATGATTTTCCTTTTCATCTTTGGAAGAAGGTCAAGTTGCAGCCCAACCTCAAGAAAGAACTGGATGTGTTACGCTACAGGAGAACCACTTCCATCTGGAGTGGCCTCAGGACAGGATACTCTGAAAAACCCCAGGTGTTCACCAATCCCCTTCATTCAACACTTATTCCTGGTTCTCCTACTATGTGCCAAGTGCAATGCTAGGCACAGTTCCTTATCCACAAGGAGCTCACAGCTAAGAGGATTTCCATGTAAACCTAACAGGTGTTCAGTAAGTACAGAAATATCTGGGCCTGATTTAATATTAGATCTGAACAGTGAAACTATCGTTGTGCAGCATTTTGTTATAACCCAGAGTCAGGCTCCTCTGGGCCTCACCCACAGAAGTAGGCTAGGTGTAAAAACCTTCATTAATTACGTGATTGGGTATCATCTGCCTTCCCATAATACTCTCAGTTTGCAGGTCAGACTCTCTTTGGAGAACACATTACTACTACTCATGAATTCTCCCTGCAAGTGGAATGAGGTTAAGGGACCCTGAAGGGAGGCACTCCTCACTGTCATTACCATAAGGGGGAAAGAGACAAGAGGAAGAATAGATGCAACTCCAAAGCAGGGAATTCTTAACAGGAAAGAGTAATGTTTAAAAATAAAGAGTTCATGTGAGAGCCAACTCTTACAATATATGATAGGTCCTGTGCAAACCAACCTAAAATATTACTTGTACAAATCCCATGCAAAGGTTTCCAAAGTTAAAATCTATGGGGGATAGGAAAGTCCAGGAAAGAATGAAGTACAGACATCAAACAAAGGCCTGGGATTAAGTGACCCATCTTAGATAGAAAAGTAGTAAGTTCCGTGGGGCTATATGTATGTGCTACACCAGTTGTATTTATACACGACTACAAGGTGGGAGCATGAGGTGAGATAAATGAGGCTGCCAGGATGCACAGGTCTTCTGAGGGGTTCAAGTCAAGTCAACAGGGGTGGACTTCATAACACCAAGCCCTATTCTGATAAATAGGCAACCTGTGAGATAAAACAGAGAAATACACAGTTTGAGAAGTTAAATCTTGTATGTGAACACAGATTAAATAGAATAAAGGCACAGAGAACAAATTTTGACCAAGTTCATCATTATCTTTTTTTTCAAATCAGAAAAGATTTCACAATATACTCTTATTATACATCTTGTCCTATCTCTGACAACCTAGCTAATTATAATCGTAACCAGGTTTATGGACGACAGTTTGGCCCACAGGAGTGAGAAGACCTAGTTACTATAAGCTCTGGCTTGGCCTCTAACTAACCTTTGATTTGGAGAAGCCACTTCACCTCCTTGGGCCTCAGTTTCTTCAACTGATGAATGAAGACACAAACCAAGCAGTTACTCTGGCCCTTAGTACCCCAGTTAGTTGGAAGAGTTAAAAAAGACTCAGGGCCCCTGCTCATTCTGAGAGTCTGTCCAAAAGAATCCAATTCTTCTGGATTCTTCTTGCCTTACTGAGCAGACCTCGCTTTTCACAGAGGCACCACAGCTGCACTGAATGGTAGATAAACCTGATCTTTTTCGGTTTCCCACAAAGAGCTCATTATGAAAGAGTAAGTGATAATGTTCTCCTATCATGGGGTGTCTTAACTTGGCACTCCCTGCAGAGTGTCTCAGCTGTATCTGTGTACCTCAAACAGGCAAGGGCGAGGAACCAGGGGCTCGCCCACACATAATGGAACTGGGCTAATTCTCAGCAGGAATGTTGGCACAAATCAACTCTGACTCCCATCCTCATTCTGAATAGTCTTCACGATTGATATCAGGAGTATTCCTGGAAGAGCCACAATGTACCAGAATCATGCTCACAGCAATGCAGCAGGGTAGGAAATGCAATTTGGAGCTTTGCATGGAAAATAATTTGGTATACAGGACAAAAAGACCATGGAAGGCTTTCCATGCCCTCTTTATTCAAGGCTGTTGCTCCCTGAACAGAGTTTCTAAAGTCGGGTAAAATTTTTCTTTTTATTCATTAGTTAATTACCCATATTTCTAGGATGGGTTTCTTCTCAGAGATATTTCTTTTTCTTGATTAGTTAAGTATACATATTGGGGTGGATTCCTTCTCAGAGATATGCCACCTTTTTTAAAAGATGGAAAACTCTCTAGTAGAGATCTCAGCAAACAGGTTGAAGATGAATGCTTTTTCCAATATATTTTCCTTTCTTAAACCCCAAACAGACTGACTCTGTGCTTCTTTCCTCCTCTCCTTTCTTGATTTTCATTGTGCTACTGGTTCTATGATAGAAATAGAAATGCCCAAAATATGTATAATTGGACATTTCTTGCCTTTCTAAAATATCCAGAAATAACAGACCAAATCAGTCTGTTCAGATCTGCACCAGAAAGTCACAGGACCAAGGCATCTAAGCAGTTCCTTTAATTTAAGGGATAATAGCAATTTCAAAACTTTGTGAAATTCAGATTGTGAAAACCAATGCAGCCTCTGACTATGCTTCCAGCCCCTCTCCTCCACCACCATTCTCACCACCACACACTCATCACTACAGCACATGAAACCACTTGCCCTTCCTGGAATATGACCGTGTCTCTGTATTACCTGTTTCCTCTGCCTGAAATGTCTTTCCTCTCCTTGCTTACTCATTTTTCCAGCCCTACCTTTGCCAATTCCTCTGAGAAGCTAGCTTTCTAGATCCACCCTTGCTATAGGGTTTGGTTTTCCCACTTTTCTGATCCCACATAACTCTTATACTGCTCTTGCTTAATAGCTGTGTTCCCTACCAGACTGACCGTCAGCAGAGGGACTCCTGTGCACGCACATGCACGCATGCACACACACGCACACACACACACACACACACACAGATTGTCAGCAACATTTAATGAGCCAATGGGCCAGAACATGACAGCTGCTCTTGAAGTCTCTGGAAGTCAGAGACTATGAAGTCTTCAAGGAAACAGAGGTGAGCGATTAGAACACAGAATGCCTATGTCCAAGGCTTTTGTCTTGACACCACTGGCAGAATGATCTTGAGCTTTCCTCTTCTTACTTATCTTTGGCTGAAATTTCCACATCTTTAATGAAGGGGATGGCTTCATGGTTCTGACATGACTGCACGTTGGAGCTCCCAGAGCACTTAAAATCTTTTTCTTTGTCTGGGCTCTGCCCCCAGAGATTCTGATCATCTTCATCTGCAGTGGAGCCCATGGGCATGGATAGTTTAATGTGTTGCTACGGTTAAGAACCATGGAATTAAAGAATGCTTAAGGGCGTTTCTCTCATACTGTCTCTAACCTTTCGTTGTTGGCTCTGTTTTCCAATTGTTGAACATTATCATTTATTGAGCACCTATTTTGTGCTGCTTGTTCTCACAAACATTATTTAATCCTCATGGTGATCCTGTGAGGTAAGAATTATTACCCCATTTTAGAGTTGAAAAAAAAGCATGACTCAGGTCAAGAAATGACCTGCTGGGCTTCCCTGGTGGCGCAGTGGTTGAGAGTCCGCCTGCCGATGCAGGGTCCACGGGTTCGTGCCCTGGTCTGGGAATATGCCACATGCTGTGGAGCGGCTGGGCCCGTGAGCCATGGCCTATGAGCCTGCGTGTCCGGAGCCTATGCTCCGCAACAGGAGAGGCCACAACAGTGAGAGGCCCGCATACCACAAAAAAACAAAACAAAAACAAAAACAAAAAAGAAATGACTTGCTGACAGGCACCCATTGAGTGGCAGAGCCAAGACTGCTTCTCTTCTCCAGACGTTCTCCTGGGGTTATATACCCTCTGCTATGAGCAGAATTCTGATGGCTAAACACACCATCCACAGCTAACAGATATTCCAGAGCGACAGCCCTGTACACTTAGCCCTCCTTCTGTTATGTAAGACTCTCCCCTTTTAATCTCAAATAAATTTAAAAAATCAAGATTTTGATTTTGGGGGAGGACTCTGCTTTGATAGGAAGAAGCCTGGAAGTCTTCCTATCAAGTCAAAGGTACTACATGTCCCACCACTAACCAGATGAACTAAACGATGGGCTTCTTAGGATCGGTTCATTCTCAGCCTGAGCTCTGAGGAGATAAATCTACTGCAGAATGAGTCAAAGAATCTCAGCTAGCAGGCAAAGACTACAGCATACTGTTTCCTATTCTTCAGTACTCAAGGTTTTATTTAAGTATTAAACAAGAAAAGGAAGAAAGCTCATAATTTAAAACCTGTACATCCAAAGGTTTTGACACAACAAACTGGTATTTTTCATTTAAACTCTGGATAGTTTACTAATGGACTCATACAACCTTAGAAAGAGGCTTATCAGTTGTTTTAAAAAAAATAACAAAAAAACTCTAGCAGGCCACTTCTCCCCACCTACAAAGAGGGGTGAGGCTACCCAGAGAGGAGAGCTGACCTGATTCATTACTCAAGCAGCAGAGAGGGTGTCTGTATCCTGTAAGATGACATTCATCTCACTTAGGAAATGAAAGGAGAACCCTGGCTGTGTAAATTAGAATCAGTGATAATACAGCTGTTAGCTACAAACATTTGTTTGGCACAGATCAATCTGGACTCTCCTGTAGTTTGCTTTGATGGTCTCTCTACTATCTTGTTGACTAATGATGAAATCATGGTTTGTTAATTTAACTGAATAAAGAAAACATCATACCAAGCAAAATGCAAACTGTTTTCCTGTACTTTATTGAGGTTGTTTATTTACTCTGTGCTTATAAGAGCCCTTTTATATTCACTTATCAAATATTTACATTCATTGCTTATGTATTTAGCTGCATAAGGAGAAATTAATCCTATCTTTGAGTAACTTTGTTTTCTTTTTAAAGGGCTTTCGCTAAAGTAAAATGGAAAGCAGCCACCTCAAATAAGCTTCTTGTTGCTGACTGTTCCAGACATTTTGTGATGTATAAACAGGTCCTGTTTATACATCTAGGATAATCATTACTAGAGCCACATTCAAATCCATATTTAAATGACATGTACCCTCTGGAAGAATCTATACGGTTTCCCAAGTAGCCTACAAAATTAAGAGAGGGTAGATAAATAAAGAAGTAAAAGACTACAAGCTGTAAAGGGGTTTGGTGATTACATGATCATCAGATTTGCCTGTGAAAGTTCTCCACCTGCCACCATTAATATAATTATAAGGTGGCTTTTGTAGTCTAGTCAAATACTTCTCCCTCTGGTCCTCTATTATCTGTCAATGACATCATCCCAGAGAAGAAACTTGGAGATACTCCAGATGCCACAGGATTTGTTTCCCTCCAAGTAAATGTAAACCCCTCTAGAGAGAGAAATATGAATAGACTCCACCAGAAAACTTTAGGTGAAACTTGCTCTATGCACACTGCTATAAGCTATCTCACTGTGTGAATGTTCCTAACAGCAAAATACTTCACGGGGCCACCTTCCGTCTTATTCTCTTTCCTCAACTCTCCCTTCTCTCTCAGCTCCCCCATTAGATATCTGCATTTTTGAAGATAACATATTTTAGCTGTTAATATTCTTCCTGTGAAGATAAAGAATTTCCTGTGTTATATAAAGCAACAGTGAGACAGCACTATACCCCTATAAGAATGGCTAAAATTATAAAGACTGACCATACCAAATGCTGCTGAGGATGTGAAGGAGCTAGAAGTCTAATACATTGCTGGTAAGATGATACACCCACCTTGGAAAACAATTTAGTAGTTTCTGAACCTAATAAGATCCAGCCATTCCATTGCTAGGCATTTACCCAAGAGAAAAAAGAATCAGTCAATCTATCTATCCACCTACATGAGCGCGCACACACATACACACACACACACACACACACGCACACACACACACGGACTGGCACATAAAATGTTCACAGGAGCTTTTATGTATAGTAGTTCCAAACTGGAAACAACCTAAATGTCCTAAATGTCCATCAATAGGCAAATGAACAAATTGTGATGTATCCATAAAATCGAACACTACTCAGCAATAAAAAGGAATTAATTTTTTGATATATATGCAAAAATGTACATGGATCTGAAAATAATTGTGCTGAGTAAAAAAACTGTCAGAAAAAGAGTACATACTGTATGTTTCTATTTACATAAAATTCTAGAAAATGCAAATGACCTACAGTGGCATAAAGCAGATCAGTGCCTGGGAATGGGAATGGGGGGAGGAGCAGAGCGAAAGATGCAAGAGAGATTACAAAGGGGCAGTAGGAAACGTTTGAGGCTGATGGATGTATGTACTATGTGAACTGTGGTGATGGTTTCACAAGTGGATACATATGTCAAAACTTACCAAACTGTACACTTTATGTGAAGTTTACTGTATATCAATTATACCTCAATAAAGCTGTTAATAAAGATATATTAAGCTAGCCAGGACATGGAAACAACCTAAGTGTCCATCATCGGATGAATGGATAAAGAAGATATGGCACATATATACAATGGAATATTACTCAGCCATAAAAAGAAACGAAATGGAGATATTTGTAATGAGGTGGATGGACCTAGAGTCTATCATACAGAGTGAAGTAAGTCAGAAAGAGAAAGACAAATACCATATGCTAACACATATATATGGAATCTAAGAAAAAAAGAAGTGTCGTGAAGGGCCTGGGAGCAGGACAGGAATAAAGACACAGACCTACTAGAGAATGGACTTGAGGATATGGGGAGGGGGAAGGGTAAGCTGTGATAAAGTGAGAGAGTGGCATGGACATATGTACACTACCAAACGTAAAATAGATAGCTAGTGGGAA
>RJWK010065698.1:0-12008 GCA_004363435.1 Platanista minor | reverse complement strand
GTATATTCACACTTGTCACATACATTTGTTCTTTATCTGCTGAGGGCAAAACATTATGGTACGTAGTCTATAGTATTCAGGGTAGGCCACAGATAGAATTGACTGCTTATCAATCTTAATGATATAGGATGTTTTTAGATGCTGGAGATAGGTAAGTGATCATTTCTTTAAGCTACTGCCTTATTTCAGAGCAAGTGACATATATTTCAGTGATAAAGTCTTGTAAACAATTTACAACTATAAAAGCTGTTACAGATATCACCAGTTTTTCATGGTTTTCCATTGGTGGATTGGTTTATTTGTATCCATTTTATAGTAAAACTGTCATTAGAAGGAAACTAATTCTAAAACCCTTGCTACTGCTTGGTCTCTACTGATCCTTAAATCAAGACTTAGAGCATCAGCTGATGAAGATGGCTGAAAAGAAGAAATGAACCTGGTTTGCTCACAGCTGGCTGCATCTGTGATGCATAAGGACACGGAATGTGGATGCTTGACGTTCCTGGCCAACTACTGGCTTTTCTGCCATAGCCCTTCTTTTCACAGTTCTGTTGCCTAACCAAATAACACTGTTTATAATTCAGAGATCAGGGCCAAGAATACAACTACCAGATCTTCCTAGAATTCCAAACCTATGGCTAAGCTTCAACTCAGACCATTTTTGAACAGCTTCATCTCTGGAATTGGCATCTGAATTTTCCAGCCCAAAAAGTGACCATGTCTTAACACAGCTCAAGAGCCTAGAGTTGGATTCTTCCCTTGTCCTGCATCTAGATATCCACCTCCGGTGGACACCTGGCAGCATGATATGCTCCTGCACACAGAGCTGTGCTCACACCCAGTCACTTTGGAATCTTACAGACTTTCTAAGAGACGGATAATTTTTGCTGACACTTTCTGGTACAATTTGGCTTTTGAGATCTTGGTTGAAATAAATGAAGAGATATTTAAGAAAACTTGATGTAAAATTATTTTTAACGACTCCAGCACTTCAACCTTGAGACCACCTAGTGAATCTGTTTTCTTTGCATGGCTTACAAGGGATCCAGAATTTTTGATGTAGGTATCTTGAAGTCTGCCTAACCTGCACCCTCATCTTGGCATCCTTCTGTACCACGTCAAGCTGGGACCAAAAAATGGGGATTTTTTTTTTTTAATTTAAAAAATGATAGACAGCTTATCCAGAAATTTGGTCCTTGGAGAGGGCAGCCCATCCTGCTGCCAGGTTGGGCTTGCCCTGGAGCCAGTTAGACACGTCTCTTTTGCCCAAGCTGTAATGATTGTTTCATGCAGGTCCAGTGTGGTAAGATAAGAGCCATAGCAAGATGCTACTCCTAGAGTTTTAATTTTTAAATATGTCAGATGAGTAGTGTATCCCAGTACACTCGGACTTTGTTTTTCTGAAAGAACAGAAATTCTGCCTCAGAAAATGGAAGTTCTTGCATCATCCAGTACTAATTTGAGCACTGAATTAACAAAGCATCCTCGGTTAGAGTGCATAATGTCGTGTATGTTTCCTTGATAAGATGTATGAGGCAAATTTCTTAACATGATCTGGCTATTTCCAGATTTGCAGACTATTTCTCATCTTGGGTCATGACCACTTTTATTAAAATGCAGTCCCTCCATGTGCACATTAATGGCAGTGGTTATTTGTCTTCTGGCCTGGGAAGCCTCCCCAGGCTCTGTAGGTTTGTTGTGAAAATGCTTTTTTTTGGTCAGTGTGTGAGCTGGTTAAAGCCAGTCCCCATCGGACAGCAGTTGGGCAACTTGGTGGCCAGAAGCAGAAGTCCTCCTGATCATGATGACAGTCTCAGGAAAGAGAAGTCAAAGGTCATGTACATTTCCCCCCATTCCTACTATGTAGTTATAGTTTTTTATTTTTCTAGCTCTTTTGTGTTTATGACAAAATGAGGTAGGGGAACCAGCTTTACTAGACAGAAGAGTCATCATCCCCAGCGTCATTTTTAATTTATTTTTATGCTTTTACATAAAGTGGCAAGCCTCTTTTCAAAGTTCAGCTTTCCTCTTACCTGGAAAGTCTTTCATATGTTCACATTACCTCAACATTGCAGACCCTGATCGTTTCTCCTGTTTTTGTCTTCTGCATGGTTGGATTTTGCAAGTTTGGGGCTCACTTATGTAACACTGTTCATTGTATTAAATCATGGCTGGCCTCTCAAAAGATCTGGCTGTGGCAGATGCCATGTTATGCTGTAGCCTGATGGTTTCCACATCGGTTTGTGAGGGGACTTTGATCCCAAGGGGAATATGAAACATCCATACTATAAGAATATTTTAATCGTACAATCTCCCTCTAGTGACAAAGCTATTTGGCAAAATGATAGGCAGAATTTAAGTCAATCTTTTTCCACAATTGGTGAAGTTTTATTTATTGGAGGATAATCTAGCTATGTAGACTAACCTTTAAGACACGAAACTTAAGTCCAAAAAATATGGAAGTTCCTTACACAATTTTTTAAAGATAAGCTAGATTGTCATCAATACTTCCTATTTTCGCATAATAGAGCCACATCTTATTTGCCGTTTATTTGAGTTGGGGTTAGCCATTTAAGCTTATGCTTACTCTGATTTGACAGGAATATATTTTAAAAAATCTTTTTATTATAAAATATTTTAAACATCCACAAAAGCTGGGAGTATAAATAACACAAAGAACACTCACCCATCAGCCACTATCACCTCATTAACCATTATGTGTATCTTCTCACACTGTCCACTGGATTGCTTTGAAACAAATGCCAAACATCAAACAGGATAAATTTTGAAAAGGAAAACACCTCAAAGAGTCTTCAACCAATGAAAACAGAAGCCACAGTAATCTGTTCTAAATTTGTCCTCTTTGGTCCTCTCAAGAAACAGCCATTGCTAAATTGTCCAATTCGAGTCCTATATATAGGTGAATTATCTCGTTGCTGTTTAAAGAGCTGTTAGTCTGCTCTGTGTGACTTCTGCGGGATAATTTGGGAAGATATGGTACCACTGATGTTAAATTCAAGTGTTTAAAGATGAAAATATTTCCTGAGACTGTTTTTAGGGTGTAATTCTGAATCTCATAGATTTAAAAAATTGAGCAAATTTGTTGATGTCATTGTAAATTAGGTTACTCACAATGGGAGAAGGGAGATAGAAAGTGGAGGAAGATAAGACCCCCGTGTTACTAGTTTTGAGCTGGAGATGCCTGTAGGAATGTGTGTGCATTTTCCTCCCTCTTTCTTCCCAACGCCACCCCACCTTTCCCCCACCCCCCAACCCCAGCTCTGGCTCTGTGCTCTGAAAGGGCCTAGAAGCCATAACCTAGTAATAGTGAGCACACGTAGTTCCCTTGATCTTGGTTTCTAAATACTGTTCCACAGATCCAGGCATGTTTGGGAAAATCGTTGATTCCAGGTTGGAGGCAGATAAAGTATACGGTGAGCTTAGAACATCTTGAGTCAGGAAAGAAAAAAATGCCCAAAGACTGGTGGGACACAAAAATTGGCTTCAAATGCCAAATCTGGGATCGTCTGAGATGAAAGAAAAGAATAACAATAATGGATTATAGACCATTTGTCTCAGTCTGTTCAGGCTGTTGTGACAAAACACCACAGACTGGGTGGCTTAAATAACAAACATTTCTCACAGTTCTGGAGGCTGGGAAGACCAAGATCCAGGCACTGGCAGATTTAGTGTCTGATAAGAACCCTCTTTCTTGGTGCTCAGAAAGATGCCTTCTCGCTGTGTCCTCACATGGTAGAGAGGGACGGGGCTCTGGTCTCTTCCTCTTATAAGGGCACTGTTCTCATCATGAAGGATCCACCCTCACGACCTCATCTAAATATGCTCACCTCCCAAAGGCCCCACCTCCAAATACCATCACACCCCGGGATTAGTATTTTAACATTTGAACCTTAATTCGATATTTTAATTAAAAATAGTAAAGGATATTTTGGGGGCCTGAAAAATTTAAGGGTGAGGTGTCATGTCTGCAGCTCACATTAAAATGTTTGAGCCAACACAATTGCTCCTATATATTTAAAGAGATGCAGAAAGCAAATATAGTAAATGTTATTATAATTGATGAAGAAAGAGTTAATAATGTACTATCCTTCCAGCTTTTCTGTAGGTTTGACATTTTCCCAAATAAAACCCCCCCAATAAATAAATAGGAGAAAAAAATTGACAAAGAAGCAACTAAAACAACCTTGTATTAAGTACAGTCACTAAAACATGTTTCACTATATGCAGTGACTGGTTAAAGTGCCTGGTTTCTATACTTTTTATTCTTGAAGTCTCAGTTTTTGTTAGTAAAGGAAAAACTAGTCTGTATTGTCAAGAAACAAGTTGTACACTCATTTTTTTCTACTAGGTCTAGTGCTACAGTTATGTATCAGACAATTAGCTTCTCTGCTAATGCAAGTCAAAAATAGGATTATGATTGCCATCACCTTGTAGCTGAACAAATAGAATTTCTCCTGATACAAAACCTTCTACTTTAATCTTTTTGTAGCTTAGGATGGCATCCCTTCTTTTTTTTTTTTTTTTTTTTGCGGTACGCGGGCCTCTAACTGTTGTGGCCTCTCCCGTTGCGGAGCGCAGGCTCAGCGTCCATGGCTCACGGGCCCAGCCGCTCCACAGCATGTGGGATCTTCCCGGACCGGGGCATGAACCCGTGTCCCCTGCATCGGCAGGCAGACTCTCAACCACTGAGCCACCAGGGAAGCCCGGCATCCCTTCTTAATGCCACCATTTGGCTCCTAAACTCTACTTAATCTCTGGGCCTCCGTTTTCTTCGATTTTAGCTCCCTGCAGTGGCCACCTCCCATGTCCCTTGTGTCACTCAGCTCAGTGTCATCGCCCAGCTTGAATCCATGTGGCCTCAAAGCAGCCATGATTTCTACTGCTGCTCCATGCTTCCTTCTACTAAGACTGCTGAGGGTCAATAGCCTGTAATGAATGCTTCTCATTGCCCAAAGCAGAAGTCAAATAGGTTCTGTTGGCACTAAAGATTGGCCTTTTATTTATGTTGTGGTTGACCACTTAAACCTGAAGTCTATTCTTACTTTAAAAACAATGTTCACGAAAACGATCCTGTTTTCATGAAGGAAACTCTACCTTTTCAAGACAGCTTCATTTAATTCTCTGCAAAGCCAGGTTCTTAAAATCTTCAGCATAGACCGGAATGTGACATAAGCTTGTCTCCAAACAGCCAGTGCCTCATTTGCAGTCTGCAAAAAACAGATGCCATTTGACAGCAACTGCAGCTGAAGGAGGTATTTGTTTTTCTTTTTATAAATTTATTTATTTATTTTGGCTGTGTTGGGTCTTCGTTGCTGTGCGCAGGCTTTCTCTAGCTGCGGCGAGCGGGGGCTACGCTTTGTTGCGGTAGGCAGGCTTCTCATTGCGGTGGCTTCTCTTGTTGCAGAGCACGGTCTCTAGGCGTGCGGGCTTCAGTAGCTGTGGGCCATGGGCTCTAGAGCGCAGGCTCAGTAGTTGTGGTGAACGGGCTTAGTTGCTCCGCAGTATGTGGGATCGTCCCGGACCAGGGCTCAAACCCATCTCCCCTGCTTTGGCAGGCGGATTCTTAACAGCAGGGAAGTCCAGAAGGAGCTATTTTGCTGCAGAGAGTTTACTCAAGAATTTCTCATGAATTCACTCTAGCCACACAGATACTGAAAAGGGCACATCCACCAACCACACTGTCCTGCATCCACTTGAGAGGAATCTTCAGTTGATGTAATACTGACCTGGGTGGGGATTAAGACACAGTTGGAGTTTGTATCAGTCAAATTAATTGCATAAAAATCTACTCTTTTAGTGAGAAGACTCTTTGGAGTAGTTAAACCTGGACCTTGGAGCAGAGAGGGCCAAGACCATCACATAGTTACACACCCATGATTGCAACCAAATCCATTCTGACACTTATTCTACAGACCATTCACTAGAGTTCTCCTGGCAGCCACTAGCCATCGGTATAGTAAAATACTAGTCAGTATTTCTGTTTCTGAAGCACCCCAAGATTCTGAATTGGATTGCAGGGAACATTATTTGTAGCTGGAATTCCAGGTACTCTCCTAAGAGTCTTGGTGTTTCATGTTTATTTTTAATCTTTATTTCTGCACCTAGACACTGGGGGTCAGTATTTATTCATAAGTGCCTCTGGGTTTGACTGCAAACCTAGCTCTGGCTATTTACAAAAGGTCATGTCTAAAGAGTCCTGGAATTGATTGTGGGATTTCCTTCTCTGATAATGTAACTACAGAGCTCAGCCCTAGGTAAACATAAAGTGTAAATATAAACATCATGGATCCCCATGGGATTGTAACCTGGGAAAGATGCAGACAGTTTTCAATCTAAAATACAAACTAATACCAAGTCCTTGTTGGTTTCTGGAGACTTGTCTGGCAACGCTGTTCCTTCGGATGCACTCAGATGTTTGGCAGGATTCTTCTGATTACTTATTGAGTCCTGCTGGTTCTCTCTCCTCATACCTTTCAAATTCATCTCCTCTCTGTCCCCATTGCTCAGGCCTTGAGTCACATCCTCATCTTTTCTCTCTTTAAACATTTCAACAGTCTTCTAGATGATCTTCCTGCCTCCACTTTTACTCTGCTCCAATCCTCTCCAAGATTTGTCAGGGTGACTTTTCACAAGGTCTACCTTACAGAACTTCACTCAGACTTTCAGAGACACGAGCATTTTTTAAGGCTCTGCTTTTGCATTCATCTCCCCTCCATCGCCTGCCCCACATTGCCTTCTTTTTATTTCCTGCCTAACATCTGCTTATCCCTCAGAGCTGTTAGCCTCTCATGGATGCCTGTGATTTACCTGTGCTGGATCTCACCTGTTCCTTTGTCTTTTCACTGGCAGAATTGAATGAATTCAAGTTCTCTGCCTCATGAAGCTGGGTGCCAGACAAGGTCATGCAAACTTACTCTTCAGAATCCCCCAGGGACTTCCCTGGTGGTCCAGTGGTTAAGAATCTGCCTTCCAATGCAGGGGATGTGGGTTTGATCCCTGGTAGAGGAACTAATATCCCACATGCTGCGGGGCAACTAAGCCTGCGTGCCGCAACTACTGAGCCTGTGCGCTCTGGAGCCCATGCACTACAACTAGAGAGAAGCCTGCCAGCACGCTCTGGAGCCCGCACGCCACAATGAAGATCCAGCGTGCCGCAACTAAGACCCAACACAGCTAAATACATAAATAAATAAATACTTTAAAAAAATTAAAAAAAAGAATCCCCCAAATTTATCTCGCTTGAGCATTAAACTGTCCATTTTTTTGTAGATTTATTTTGAAATATTTCTTGTCTAGAGAGATTTTTTCTTTTTTTTTTTTTGCGGTATGCGGGCCTCTCACTGTTGCGGCCTCTCCCGTTGCGGAGCACAGGCTCCGCACGCACAGGCTCAGCGGCCACGGCTCACGGGCCCAGCCGCTCCGCGGCATGTGGGATCTTCCCGGACCGGGGCATGAATCCGCGTCCCTTGCATCGGCAGGCGGTCTCTCAACCACTGCGCCACCAGGGAAGCCCTTGTCTAGAGATATTTGATCTTAATCTGTACTGTGCTTTGTGGCTGTCTTCCCACTGTGAATCCATGGAAGCAAAGATGGAAACCCTGCTGCTGGTGGATAGGAAGGCAAGTGAGGCTGAGTAGTCCTTCATCTCAGAGCATTTCTCCATAAGCAGCTGCTATAATGGTGTGGAAACAGGCTATTTAATAAGTTGTGTTCTTGCCTTTTATTCAAATTATAGAGTTAAATGTAGCAATATAAATATTTTGAAAATAACTAGAGAAAACTCCTTAATCCTACAATCCTGAGAAGTATTTCATTTTTTTCTTTCTTATATGCATTTTCACATAGATATATTCTTAATTTATATTTGATTTTGTATGCTTTTCTTCAGCATAAGCATTTCTCCATGCTTCATGGGCTTCAAACAATCTTACTATAAGGATAAATACCATTCCATTATTTGGATAGAATTTAAATGTATCAAAGGGAAACAATGAGATGCTTTCAATGTTCTGCTATAATAACTAATTCTGTTCATATAACTTCTCTCCAGGCCCTTCCTGAATGTTTATGAGGCCCAATACTATTTGTCCAAATATTTTAAAGTATCAATCAAGCTAACATTTTATGTACCTTTACAAATATATCTTCATAACAAAAATAAACCTTGAATGAGGTGTGTGTGTGTGTGTGTGTGTACACATGCATGTGTGTGTACTCATGCATGCATGTGTGAGTGCTGAGGCAGGAAAAGGTGTTTAAGAAACAGATAACAGATAATATCAAGATAGCTCGAGAATAGTTATGAGCAATGAAGCATCATGATATGGGTTTGGAGAAGTAGACAGAAGCCAGACTGGGCCGTGGTGGGATGTATGGAAGACATAGGAGGTCTTCTAAAGAGAAGAGTGGTCCAGTGGCCCAAGCCCTCGCTGCCACTGAAGAGCTTCAGCTACATGAACACACTTTCTCCCCAAGGCAACATTTACATTCCACTATTGAGAAATATGATCCCTATAAGAATCATAAATCCTATATTATTTAAAGAGAGATTAAGGCTCCCAAATGTATGAATCATTGACAGAACTGAAGGGAGAAATGGGCAGCAACATAATAATAGTAGGAGACTTTAATCCCTCCTTTCAGCTATGGATAGAACAGCCAGACAGAAGATCAATAAGGAAACAGAGGGCTTGAACAACACAGTTAGACCAATTAGACTTAATAGACACATACAGAACCCTCCACCCCAAACAGCAGAATACGTTCTCAAGTGCACATGGAACATTCTCCGTGATAGACCACGTGTTAATCCACAAAACAAGTCTTAACAAATTTAAGAAGTTGAAATCATGTAAAATATCTTCTTTGACCCTATGGAATGGAACTAGAAATCAATAACAGGAAGAAAACAGGAAAATCCACTAAAACGTGGAAATAAATAATTGACTCCAACAACCAGCAAGTCAAAGATGAAATCACAAGGGAATTTAGAAGCTATGAGGAGATAAAATGAAAACACAACATACCAAAATGTATGGAATACAGTGAAAGCAGTAATAAGAAGAAAGTTTTAGTGGCAAATGCTTACATTTAAAAGAAGAAATCTCAAATCAACAACCTAATTTTACACCTCAGGGAACTAGAAAAGAACAAACTAAACCAAAAGTTAGTAGAAAGGGGAATAAAAAAGATTAGAGCAGAAATAAATTGAGAATATAGAACGATAGAAAAAGTTAAAATCAAGAGTTTTTTGAAAAATTTTTATTGGAGTATAGTTGATTTAAAATGTTGTGTTAGTTTCTGCCATACAGCAAAGTGAATCTGTTATACATACACATATATCCACTCTTTTTACGATTCTTTTCCCATATAGGTCACTAAAGAGTATTGAGAAGAGTTCCTTGGGCTACACAGTAAGTCCTTATTAGTTATCTACTTTCTATATATGGTAGAGTGTATATGTCAATCCCAGTCTCCCAATTTATCCCTCCCCCACTTCCCCCACAGTAACCATAAGTTTGTTCTCTACATCTGTGACTCTATTTCTATTTTGTAAATAAGTTCATTTGTACCACTTTTAGATTCCACATATAAGCGATATCATATGATATTTGTCTTTCTCTGACTTCACTCAGTATGACAATCTCTAGGTCCATCCATGTTGATGAAAATGACATTATTTTGTTCGTTTTTTTATGGCTGAGTAATATTCCATTATATATATGTACCACATCTTCTTTATCCATTCCTCTGTTGATGGACATTTAGGTTGCTTCCATGTCCTGGCTATTGTAAATAGTGCTGCAGTGAATATTAGGGTGCATATATCTTTTTAAATTATGTTTTTCTCCAGATATATAAGAGCTGTTTTTTTTTGAAAAGAGCAACAAAATTGAAAAACCCTTAGGTAGAATAACTAAGAAAAAAGTGAGACTCAAATAACTAAAATTAGAAATGAAATGGGGGACATTGCAACTCAGAATGTCTCAGAAATAAAAAGGATTATAACAGAGTACTATGAACAATTATTTGCCAACAAATTGAATAACCTGGAAGAAAAAGATACATCCCTAGAAACATACAACTTACCAACACAGAATCATAAGAAATTAAAAAATCTGAAGAGACATATAACTAGTAAGGAGATTAAATCAATAATCAAAAGCCTCCCAACAAAGAAAAGTCCAGGACCAGATGCCTTCACTGGAGAACTCTACCAGACATTTAAAGAAGAATTAATACCAATTCTTCTTAAACTCTTCCAAAGAATTTCAAATGAGGGAACACTCCAAATTCATTCTATGAGGGCAGCATTACTCTGATATCAAAAAAGAAATAAAAGCCACCCAAATTGGAAAGGAAGAAGTAAAATTATCTCTGTGCACAGATGACATGATCTTATATGTGGAAAACCCTAAAGACTCCACAAAAAAAAATGGTTAAAATTAAGAAATTATTTCAAAAAAGTTGCAGGATAAAAAATCAACACATTAAAAATCACTTGTGTTTCTATACACTAATAATGACCAATCTGAAAAGGAAATTAAGAAAACAATCTCTGTTTACTATAACATCAAAAACAATAAAATGCTTGGGAATAAATGTAACTAAGGAGAAGAAAGACTTGTGTACCGAATACTACAAAATATTGCTAAAAGAAATCAAAGAAGATACAAATAAATGGAAAGTTATCACTGCTCATGGATGGGAAGACTTAATGTAGTGAAAATGTTCATACTACCAAAAGAGATCTATAGGTTCAGTGCAATCGCCATCAAAATCCCAATGGCATTCTTTGCAGAAGTAGGGAAAAAAAATCTTAAAGCTGAATCTCATAGGACCCTCAATAGCTAAAACAATCTTGAAAAAGAAGAGCAAATTTGGAGGCCTCGCACTTCCTGATTTCAAAACATACTACAAAGCAACAGTAATCAAGACCGTTGGGACTGGCAAAGAGACAGATGTTGAGACCAATGGAACAGAGTAGAGAGTCCAGAAATAAGCCTTTACATATATGGCCACATGATTTTTGATAATGGTGCCAAGACTACACAGTGGGGAAAAGACAGTCTCTTCTCAAATGGCACTGGGAAAACTGGATATCCACATGCAAAAGAATGAAGTCAGACACTTACAACATTTATAAAAAGTCACTCAAAAATGGATTAAATACCTAACCATAAGACATAAAACTATAAAGCTGGCCAAAGAATAAGGTTGTCCAACGAAGCTATTTTCATCCTTTTACAAACAAATATGGTGCCACATAAGTTCATCGGGACACTGAGTGGAGCTAGTGAGCTTAGATTTTTCAAACAAAATTGAAGTGTTTGCTTTTCTAAATGGGAGAAAATGGAGTTTGCTTTCCTTCTTTTCTCAAACCATCTTCGATTTTTGGGGAGTCCAGAGCTGGTGTATGAACGCCTAATTGGATTATATGAATGCATACCTAGGAGTAGGTAAACTAAACATTTTATTTGCAAAAAAAAAAAAAAAAAAAGAAGATATAACAATTGTAAATATTTATGCACCCAACACAGGAGCACCTCAATACATAAGGCAAATACTAACAGCCATAAAAGGGGAAATCGACAGTAACACATTCATAGTAGGGGACTTTAACACCCCATTTTCACCAATGGACAGATCATCCACAATGAAAATAAATAAGGAAAAACAAGCTTTAAATGATACATTAAACAAGATGGAATTAATTGTTATTTATCGGACATTCCATCCAAAAACAACAGAATACACATTTTTCTCAAGTGCTCATGGAACATTCTCTAGGATAGATCATATCTTGGGTCACAAATCAAGCCTTGGTAAATTTAAGAAAATTGAAATCGTATCAAGTATCTTTTCTGACCACAATGCTATGAGACTAGATATCAATTACAGGAAAAGATCTGTAAAAAATACAAACACATGGAGGCTAAACAATACACTACTTAATAACGAAGTGATCACTGAAGAAATCAAAGAGG
>RJWK010065697.1:0-12019 GCA_004363435.1 Platanista minor | reverse complement strand
TAGCCAGGTCATGGAAGCAACCTAAATGCCCATCGACAGATGAATGGATAAAGAAGATGTGCTACATATATACAATGGAATATTACTCAGCCATAAAACAGAACGAAATTGGGTCATTTGTTGAGACGTGGATGGATCTAGAGACTGTCATACAGAGTGAAGTAAGTCAGAAAGAGAAAAACACATATCGTATATTAACACATATATGTGGAATCTAGAAAAGTGGTACAGATGAACTGGTTTGCAAGGAAGAAAATAGAGACACAGATGTAGAGGACAAACATATGGATACCAAGGGGGGAAAGTGGGGGTGGGATGAATTGGGAGATTGGGATTGACATGTATACACTAACATGTATAAAAAATATAACTAATAAGAACAGGCTGTATAAAAAATAACTAAAATGAAATTTTAAAAAATGGATGACAGATATGAAGTTGAATGCTGTTCTTACCTCATAACTAGTCCTTACCTCAAAACCATGCTATAATTCCCAAGGCGTTTGCTTGCTTGGGCTAATAACAAGGAGAGAGAGAATCTTGCTGCCAAAGGAAAGGGTAGTCAAGTTTCAGGTCTCTTGTGGTCAAATAAATGACTTCACGGCTCGGCTTCCTTTTACCAACTCAGTGTTTTGAGTTAAAACAAATAATTTTCCAATAACCCATCACCAGCATTCCAAAGTGAAGGAGAGGCAGGGCAGGGATAGGCTGGTTTTATGGATGTGGCTCAGGACTTTTTCTTAGTAAGTTCTAAGCTGAGCTCCTATTCTTCTGGCTGAAAGTCTGAGGAAAATTACAAGTCCCACCTTTCTCATTGATTACTATACCCCCAGCATCTAGCATCTAAGATATTGGTCGGCACATATTAGGCACGCAATAAATATTGTTGAATGAAGTCAAACTCTTTTATTTTTATTGCAGGAATTAGACTCTGCCTCCTACCTGGCAGGGAGCTAAGGCAACTCAAGATTTAAGAGATGGATAGAAAAAGAGGAAGTTTCCAAAAGATTAGGAAATTGCAGGAATGTGTGTGTGAGAGAATGACCATTGTTCCTGCTATCTAATGTAGTTTAGGGAATTCCCTGGTGGTGCTGTGGTTAGGACTCAGTGCTTTCACTGCCCTGGCCTATCTTCAATCCCTAGTAAGATCCCCGCAAGCCACGCAGCAAAGCAAAAAAAAAAAAAAAAAAAAAAAAAAAAAAAAAAAAAAAAAAAAAAAAAAAATCAGATAATGTAGTTTAACAATCTGTGTCAAAATTTACTGCTTAAAACAAAAAAATTATTTTATTATTATCTCTCACAACTGTTGAAGTCTAGACTCAGGTGTTTGGGTTCTCTCGTGCAGTTGCCCCTACTTCCAGGGAGTCTGTTCTCAACACAGCAACCAAAGTGATCCTTTTAAAAACTGTTATATCGCTGCTCCTCTGCATAATTCAAGGTCCTCACAACGGCCTACAAGACCCACAGGGTCTTAATTCTTCACCCTCTCCCCCATTGCCGCTCTAGCCTCCTCTGCCATCATCCCCTCTCACCCTGGCTTACTTTGCTTTAGCCATATTGGTCTCCTTGCTGTTCTTTGAACTTGCCATCTCTCTTCAGGGCCTTTGCACTTGCTGGCTAGTCTTCTGGGAAGGCTCTTACCCAAGGTATAGATTTGACTCACTCTCTCCAAGCCACTGTTCACTGTCACCATCTCAATGAGATCTTCCCACACCCTCGACCAACTGTTTTGATGGCTACAGGTGGATGTTTTCCATACCATAATAGTCTGGTTCAGAAAGCCAACGCTGAGTCCCCACATTAGACCTCACTGGACATAGAAAACCTTGGCAACCCCTTGGTGAGTTCTCCACTGGCTAGCCCCAAACCGCAGCTCCCAAAGAGCTCTCTTTTCGCAGAGTGGCAGTTGAGGCCAGGTCCTAGAAGGAGAACTGCCTGAAGGAAGAGGATATGACTAGTTCCCCTGCCCTGGCAGGGACGCTCAATGGGCCTTGGTGATGTGTGAACGAACGAAAAGGCTCAGGCGGCCCCGCCCCCTCGCCTCCTCCCCTCCTCCCCGCTGTGCTCTTCTTGGCCGGCATCTATCACTCGGTGCTCGTTCCTTCTCCGCGGGCCTGCCCAGATCGTCCCATCGATCTGCCCGGCCATCGCGCGCCTGCGCCTTTGGGCTGTCAGTCGGCGGCGGCGTGGGGAGCCACCCGAGCGAGCGGTTGTGGCGCGCGGGGACCTGAGGTAAAGCTGCGGCTGGTGCGCTGCCAGGCTGCGCACGAGCTGGCTGGCAGGGTGAGCCGCGCGGTGGAGGCCGCCGGGCCTCGCTGCATCAGAGGGAGGCGGGCTCCTCGAGCCTGGTTAAGGAGGGCCTGAGCGGCTGGCGGGGGTGCAGAGTCTGAGTCGCCAGCTCGAGTGTCTGCCCGACCCGGCCGCAGAGCCAAGTGCCCGAACTAGAAGGAAGCTCGGGGAGAATCCGAGCCAGCCACCTCGTGCAACAGATGGGGAAACTGAGTTTCAGGGAGGGGAGGGGAGGATCTGCTAGAAGTCACGGCGAGTGAGCACCAGACCCAGGACCAGACGCCCTGAGCATAGTGCCTAGTCCTTTACACTTAAGTCCTTCGTTCATTTATTCTGTTTTTGGTTGTTTAGGTGCAAGACAGTGAAATACAATAAGGTCTGGCCGAGAGATCAGTTATGATACGGTCTTTTATCTTACCAGTTTACAAAGGGAGAAGGCAGTGAGTGCTATAACGGAGGCTGGTCTGGGATGCCATGAACACCCCCTCTAAAACTTGAGTGGCTAACGCGTCTTTGCCTTGATTCCCATCACCCAGAGTCGTGGTAGTGACACTGAGACATTTGACAGGCTGCCTGGTATCATGGATGGTTATGTTCATGATTATCACCCAGAGCCTCATTGAGAGCAGGAACCTCTGTGAACCTAGTGACCTGGGTTCTAATGTTTGAGCTTGAGTCTTACCCCGGGGTTGTTGTGAGGTTCACAGATGCTCATTCCACAGAGCACTGATTGAGTGCCTAGCATCTGACGGGAGTTGTGTCAAGTACTGGGGATACAGCAGTGACAGTCAAGGAACTCATAGGAAATAGACATTTAAATAAATGCGCAATACAGCCTGTAAAGGTAGAGATGATCTGTACATAGTAGAGTGGAAGCACATAAGGAGGAAAGAGTTACTTCTCCAGGAGGGTGGAAATGGATAGGAATGTCTTTTTAGGCAAGGTGGTTCTTGAACTGAGTCTTAAAAGTCTAATAGGTGATTAAATACTAGGCACAGGAGAAAGGCAACCTAGGAAGCAAGAATAGCAATACAGGGACCAGAATTATGGTTCAGCTGGCACAGAAGGCTTCCATGAGCTGTCGAATATCAAACACATAATGCTTGTCATGGGATTGACATTATTATGTGTGCTCTACATAGATTAACTCATTTCATATTTATAAATCTCTGTGAAGTAGAAACTGTAATTATTCTCATCTTAGAAAATTAAGAAGACTGAGGTGGAGAAGTTGCATAGCTTGCCCTGGATCACACAGCTAATTCATGGTAGAACTAGAATTCAGACCCAGGCAGTCTAGCTTGAGGGCCTGTGAACTTAACCACCAGTTTCCCTTCTAGAAACTGAGGACGCTGAGAGTTTTAAATGTCAGGACCCTTGTTACCTCACCTGTACCGTGGCAGAACCAGAACTCTGACTCAGGTCTTTTGACCCTTAACGGTCCAGAGCTCTTTTCAACATAACATCAGATGGTATGGGAGTTATGCAATGCCAGATTGAACTTAAATTCCAATCTGAGGCAGTGCCTGCTGGAATTGAAATTACCACATCTTTAAGTTGTGGATGTTGTGCAAGAGCCTTCACTTTGTGCTTGAGTGTACAGGGTGTGAGTGCTGTAGATTAGATACTGATGTGAGGAGCACAGGACTGATCACAATTATGGTAAAGGTGCAACATTATTTGCCAGTTTGGTGTTAAATAATTTTTTTTTCTAAACATTGAATTTCAAACTTATTTTTAAAAGGTTACATCATTGGTTGTAAGTCAAAGAGTACTTTTATTTTAAATCAGTAAGGATTTGTGATTTTTTTTGACATCTTTATTGGAGTATAATTGCTTTACAATGGTGTGTTAGTTTCTGCTGTATAACAAAGTGAATCAGCTATACATATACATATATCCCTATATTCCTCCCTCTTACATCTCCCTCCTACCCTCCCTATCCCACCCCTCTAGGTGGACACAAAGCACCGAGCTGATCTCCCTGTGCTGTGCGGCTGCTTCCCACTAGCTATCTATTTTACATTTGGTAGTGTATATATGTCCATGCCACTCTCTCACTTCGTCCCAGCCTACCCTTCCCCCTCCCCGTGTCAACTCCATTCTCTACGTCTGCGTGTTTATTCCTGTCCTGCCCCTAGGTTCTTTAGAACCTTTTTTTTTTTAGATTCCATATATATGTGTTAGCATACGGCATTTGTTTTTCTCTTTCTGACTTACTTCACTCTGTATGACAGACTCTGGGTCCATCCACCTCACTACAAATAACTCAATTTCGTTTCTTTTTATGGCTGAGTAATATTCCATTGTATATATGTGCCACATCTTCTTTATCCATTCATCTCTCGATGGACACTTAGTTTGCTTCCATGTCCTGGCTATTGTAAGTAGAGCTGCAATGAACATTGTGGTGCATGACTCTTTTTGAATGATGGTTTTCTTGGGATATATGCCCAGTAGTAGGATTGCTGGGTCGTATGGTAGTTCTACTTGTAGTTTTTTAAGGAACCTCCATACTGTTCTCCATAGTGGCTGTATCAATTTACATTCCCACCAACAGTGCAAGAGGGTTCCCTTTTCTCCACACCCTCTGCAGCATTTACTGTTTGTAGATTTTTTGATGATGGCCATTCTGACCGGTGTGAGGTGATACCTCATTAAAGTTTTGATTGGCATTTCTCTGATGATTGGTGATGCTGAGCATCCTTTCATGTGTGTGTTGGTAATCTGTATATCTTCTTTGGAGAAATGTCTATTTAGGTCTTCTGCCCGTTTTTGGATTGGGTTGTTTCTTTTTTTGATATTGAGCTGCATGAGCTGCTTGTATATTTTGGAGATTAACCCTTTGTCAGTTGCTTCATTTGCAAATATTTTCTCCCATTCTGAGGGTTGTCTTTTCATCTTGTTTATGGTTTTCTTTGCTGTGCAAAAGCTTTTAAGTTTCATTAGGTCTCATTTGTTTATTTTTGTTTTTATTTCCATTTCTCTAGGAGGTGGGTCAAAAAGGATCTTGCTGCGATTTATATCAGAGAGTGTTCTGCCTATGTTTTCCTCTAAGAGTTTTATGGTGTCTGGCCTTACATTTAGGTCTTTAATCCATTTTGAGTTTATTTTTGTGTATGGTGTTAGGGAGTGTTCTAATTTCATTCTTTTACGTGTAGCTGTCCAGTTTCCCCAGCACCACTTATTGAAGAGGCTGTCTTTTCTCCACTGTATATTCTTGCCTCCTTTATCAAAAATAAGATGACCATATGTGCGTGGGTTTATCTCTGAGCTTTCTATCCTGTTCCATTGATCTATATTTCTGTTTTTGTGCCAGTACCATACTGTCTTGATTACTGTAGGTTTTGTAGTATAGTCTGAAGACAGGGAGCCTGATTCCTCCATCTCCGTTTTTCTTTCTCAAGATTGCTTTGGCTATTCGGGGTCTTTTGTGTTTCCATACAAATTGTGAAATTTTTTGTTCTAGTTCTGTGAAAAATGTCATTGGTAGTTTGCTAGGGATTGCATTGAATCTGTAGATTGCTTTGGGTAGTACAGTCATTTTCACAATGTTGATTCTTCTAATCCAAGAACATGGTATATCTCTCCATCTGTTTGTATCATCTTTAATTTCTTTCATCAATGTCTTATAGTTTTCTGCATACAGCTCTTTCTTTTCCTTAGGTAAGTTTATTCCTAGGTATTTTATTCTTTTTGTTGTAATGGTAAATGGGAGTGATTCCTTAATTTCTCTTTCAGCTTTTTCATCATTTGTGTATAGAAATGCAAGAGATTTCTGTGCATTAATTTTGTATCCTACTACTTTACCAAATTTATTGATTAGCTCTAGTAGTTTTCTGGTAGCATCTTTAGGATTCTCTATGTATAGTGTCATGTCATCTGCAAACAGTGACAGTTTTACTTCTTCTTTTCCGAGTTGGATTCCTTTTATTTCTTTTTCTTCTCTGATTGCTGTGGCTAAAATTTCCAAAACTATGTTGAATAATAGTGGTGAGGGTGGGCAACCGTGTCTTGTTCCTGATCTTAGTGGAAATGATTTCAGTTTCTCACCATTGAGGACGATGTTGGCTGTGGGTTTGTCATATACAGCCTTTATTATGTTGAGGTGAGTTCCCTCTATGCCTACTTTCTGGAGGGTTTTTATCATAAATGAGTGTTGAATTTTGTCAAAAGCTTTTTCTGTATCTATTGATATGATCATATGGTTTTTCTCCTTTAATTTGTTAATATGGCTTATTACATTCATTGATTTGCATATACTGAAGAATACTTGCATTCGTGTTATAAACCCCACTTGATCATGGTGGATGATCCTTTTAATGTCCTGTTGGATTCTGTTTGCTAGTATTTTGTTGAGGTTTTGATTTATGATCTTTTATTGTGCTTCTCTTCTGTGGTAGCTGCTGTAAAGAGATTTTTTTGAATGTCAAACAGGTGCATTTATGACCTTGAGTGTGAAAAAAAGGAGCTATTTTGGTTTGTTTCTACAATTGGGCTCTGCAAATCTAGGTTAAGATACAAGCCTACCTTTGTGTTTATAGTGATATCTTTCAAGTTGGGGGTAATGAGAAAATGGGAGCAAATGGCTGGATTATTAGAAGAATGTTAACTTATTTCACACTTTTCAGAGATCTAATGTGCTTGTATTTGTGCTGTTAATTCCAGTCAGAAGTTTAAAATTTTTTTCAAGGAATATGAACTCACATATCAGAAGCCAACTTGGTAAACTCTTACTCCTTTAAGAGTCAGCTCAAGCATTACTTTCTTGTAAAACCTTCCATCTTTTCTAGGAAGACTTAGGTGTTACCATCACTATACATGCCTACTGCATCTTGGATGTATCCCTGCCATGGCATTAATGATGATATATTGTAATTTACTCTATTTGTCTTCACTTAATTGTGAGCAACTCAAGAACAAGGGCCAGATTTTTTTTTTCTTAATTCATATCCCTCCTCCAGCCCCTCTCTCCAGGCTGGAGCTGAGAGTATATATCCGTGAGTAAGAGAATAGGATAAATGTGATGTTTATACTGCAGCTAAGGAGTCTTTCTTATTCTCGTTATTGGAGTTGGAAATGATGTATTTGTCATAAGTGGATATCAATGACCTAACTAAAAGTAGAATTAATACTATGTGTGCTTTGATTTTTGTTACTTCTTTTTCTCTTGTTTTTCTCTGTGATTGCAGTTTGTAAAAATGGAATTTCAAGCAGTAGTAATGGCAGTTGGAGGGGGATCTCGGATGACAGACCTGACTTCCGGTATTCCCAAACCTCTGCTTCCAGTTGGGAACAAACCTTTAATTTGGTACCCATTGAATCTGCTTGAACGTGTTGGATTTGAAGGTGAGTTATGACAATGAGGTGTACTCATAAAACTTTTAGGGTGTTTGATCCCAGTGATTTGTCAGTTTTATGAGGGTGAGACAGGACGAATGAAAGAAGACTAGGACTCAGTGTTGGCTGGAGACTGGCCTCTTTAAATTAGGAACTCAGGAGTACTCTATCGCTGTGTGAAAAAGGTTGAGAAGATAGTGCTAAGTGTTACTTTTTTAGAGCTAGTCTCCACAGTGATCTAAGATGAACCCTGGAAGGATGTCAGAACATGATATGAGGAATACAAGTGCCTCATAGTCAGTACTTACTGAGAACCTATATGTGCCAGGTAATATATTAAGCACTAGAGTACAGAATTGAAAATATTAACTCAGACCCTGATTTCTAGAACCTTAAAGTCTGTTGGAAAGATACACATATAAACAGATTATTGTTGTGTAATGTGATAAATGTTATAACAGAGGCACATTATAAGTGCTTGTTATAAAGAAGTTGCTGTTTCTACTTGAAGGATTCAGAGAAAGCTTACAGAGTAGCTGACCCTTGAATTGAGTCTTGAAAAATAGATTACCAGGCCTACCAGTGTGGAGAGAGCATTCCATACAGAAGTAATAATGTATGCAGAGATAGAGTCATGATCAGCACAGCATGTTCTGGCAGCTACTTTTCATTTTATTTGGCTGTAATATCAAGTGTAAGGGGGGAAGAGTAGATGTAATGAGATAAGTAAACAGGGAGCATGCTATGAAGGGCCTTGTATTGCATGCTGATGCATTTAGATTTATTTTCCTGAAAGCAGTGGAGGACCCGTGAAAGGCTTAAACCGAGGTTTAATATGGTTAAATTAGTGTTTTAACTATTCTAACTATCCTTTGCATCTTTATATAAATTTTAGAATCAGCTTATCAGTTTCTACAAAAAGGGTTGCTTTAATTTTGATTGAGATTGAATCCATAGATCAGTAGGAAGAGAATTCACATCGTAATAATATTGAGTCTTCTGATCCAGGAGCGTGGTATATCTCTCCATTTATTTAGGTCTTTTGTAATTTCTCTCAACAGTGTTTTATAGTTTTCGGTGTATAGGACTTATACATATTTTGTTAGATTTATTTCTAAGTAGTTGATATTTTTGATGTTATCATAAATGGTAATTATTCCAATTTCCAGAAGTTTGTTGCTAGTACATAAAAGTACAGTTTCTTTATGCTGACCTTGCATCCTGTAACTTTGCTAAATACACTTATTATTAATTCTTGTAGCTTTTTGTAGATTCCTTAGGATTTTCTGCAGTTTGACCTTTATAGGTCAAACTGTAGACATTGACATTTATAGAACATTGACATTTATATAGCCCAGTAAAGGAGAATGCACATCCTTTTCAAGTGCTAAGAACCTTTACCAAAATAGACCATATTTTAAAAAATAAAACAGGTCTCAGTAAATTTATAAAGATTAAAATCATACAAAATATATTCTCTGACCACAGTAGAGTTAAATTAGAAGTCAATAACAGAGAGGTATCAAGAGACTCCCTAAGTATTTGGAAATTAAACCACATAGTTCTACATAACCCCAAGAGGAAACCACAAGGGAAATTTTTTTTTTTAATTTTTATTGTAGTATAGTTGATTTACAACGTTGTGTTAGTTTCAGGTGTACAGCAAAGTGAATCAGTTATACTCCATTCTTTTTTTTAGATTCTTTTCCCATATAGGCCATTATAGAGAATTGAGGAGTTCCCTGTGTTATACAGTAGGTTCTTATTAGTTATCTATTTTATATATAGTAGTGTGTCTATGTCAATCCCAATCTCCCAATTTTACCGCCCCCATCCCCTTGGTTTTCTACATCTGTGACTCTACTTCTGTTTTGTAACTAAGTTCATTCGTACCGTTTTTTTAGATTCCACATATAAGCGATATCATATGATATTTGTCTTTCTGTGTCTGACTTCACTCAGTTTGACAATCTCTAGGTTCATCCATGTTGCTGCAAATGGCATTATTTTATTCATTTTTACGGCTGAGTAATGTTCCATTGTATATATGTACCACATCTTCTTTATCCATTCCTCTGTTGATGGACATTTAGGTTGCTTCCATGCCCTGGCTATTGTACATAGTGCTGCAGTGAACATTGGGGTACATGTATCTTTTCAAATTATTGTTTTCTCCGAGAATATGCCTAAGAGTGGGATTGCTGGGTCATATAGTAGTTCTATTAGTTTTTTAAGGAACTTCCATACTGTTCTCCATAGTGGCTGTATCAATTTACATTCCCATCAACAGTGTAAGAGGGTTCCCTTTTCTCCACACCCTCTCCAGCATCTATTGTTTGTAGATTTTTTAATGATGGCCATTCTGACCAGCGTGAGGTGATACCTCATTGTAGTTTTGATTTGCATTTCTCTAATAATTAGTGATGTTGAGCATCTTTTCATGTGCTTTTTGGCCATCTGACCACAAAGGAAATTAGAAAATATTTTGAACTTACTGAAAATGAAAATTCAGTGTATTAAAATTTGAGGGATATAGCTAAAGCAATGATTAGAGAAAATTTTTTAGCATTAAGCACTTGTTAGAAAAGAAAAGAATGTCTCAAATTATCATCTAAGCTTCTACTTTGACAAGCTGGAAAAAGAGCAAATGAAATCCGAATAAGTAGAAAGAAGGAGATAAAAATTATAAGAGCAGAAATAAATGAAATAGAAACCAAAAGTGTTAGAGAAAATCAGTAAAACCAGAAGATGGGTTTTAAAAAATAAAATCAATAAAATGATTAAATCTTTAGTTAGACTGATCAGAAAAAGGAGAGAAAACACAAATTACTAATATCAGGAATGAGAGAGGGGTCATCACTACAGATCCTATAGACATTAAAAAGCTAATGAGCATGGGAGTTACCTGGTGGTCTAATGGTTAGGATTTGGCGCTTTCACTGCTGTGGCCCAGGTTCAATCCCTGGGTCTGGAACTGAGATCCCACAGCCATGCAGTGCAGCCAAAAAAACAAACAAAAAAGATAATAAGTAAATATTGTGAACAACTTTATGGTGATAAATTTGAAAACTCAGATTTTTAAAAAAGTTGCTTTGGAAGCTTTATGAAGAATCAGTGTGAAGGAGTTAAGACTATAAGCAGAGAGACGAATTAGGAGATTGTTACAAAAGTCCACACTAGCAATGAAGAGGGTCTGAGCTAAGGCATTAGCACTAAGGATGGAGAAGAAGGACCATCTGAAACAGTTGTTGATTAATGGGGATGGGTAGCAGAAAGAAAGGGAAGAGTTCCTTCTATTTTTTGCTTGGGTAACTAGGTGGATGGTGATGCCAATAATAGGAAAGGGAATATGGAACAAGGAACAGGTTTTTTGTTTTTTTGTTTTTCATTTCAGGTGACTTTTATTTTTTTTAATTAATTTTTATTGGAATATAGTTGCTTTACAATGTTGTGTTAGTTTCTGCTGTACAGCAAAGTGAATCAGCTGTATGTATACATATATCCCCTCTTTTTTTGGATTTCCTTCCCATTTAGGTCACCACAGAGCACTGAGTGGAATTCCCTGTGCTGTACAGTAGGTTCTCATTAGTTTTCTGTTTTATGCATAGTAGTGTATATATGTCAGTCCCAATTTCCCAGTTCATCCCACCACCCCCCCCAACTTGGTATCCATACATTTGTTCTCTACATCTGTGTCTCTATTTCTGCTTTGTGCGTAAGTTCATCTGTATCATTTTTCTAGATTCCACATATAAGCGATATTATACGACATTTGTTTTTCTCTTTCTGACTTACTTCACTCTATATGACAGTCTCTAGGTCTATCCACGTCTCTGCAAATGGCACAATTTCGTTCCTATTTATGGCTGAATAATATTCCACTGTATGTATGTACCACATCTTCTTTATCCATTCCTCTGTTGATGGACATTTAGGTTGCTTCCCAAGGAACAGGTTTGAGTGAAGACAATGAGTTTGGCTTTGGCCACAATGAGTTTGAGGTGTCCTATAGTTAGATATAGCAAATCAGAATACCAGATGGAGGTGGTGCCAGATCCTGGGCCCCAGGGTTGTGATCCAGTGTTTATTCCACTCATACCTTCTTGAGACAGACCCATGAACACTTCTTTGCAGTAGTCTGTATGACATTGACGTTAAGAGATGTGTTTTGGGCTTCCCTGGTGGTGCAGTGGTTGAGAGTCCGCCTGACAATGCAGGGGACACGGGTTCGTGCCCCGGTCCGGGAAGATCCCACATGCCGTGGAGCGGCTGGGCCCGTGAGCCATGGCTGCTGAGCCTGCGCCTCCGGAGCCTGTGCTCCGCAACGGGAAAGGCCACAACTGTGAGAGGCCCACGTACAGCAAAAAAAAAAAAAAAAAAAAAAAAAAAA
>RJWK010065696.1:0-12008 GCA_004363435.1 Platanista minor | reverse complement strand
GGGGGGGGGGGGCGGAAATCCTTCTTGTCCTAGGCAGGGAAAAGGAAAGTAACCATTCTGAAAATTATACCCAGAGCATTCTTCATACAAAGGCCAGCGCTCCATGGGAAACTAACTCACCAGAGCCTTATCTGACCTGAGAACAGGGCAGCTGGCCAGCTTTAGCCCCATCTAGCTTTCCTGTCTCATCTAAGGGAAGGAAAATTGGCCAAGATGTGCTTCTGAAGGTCTCTTCGTAATCAGATTTAACTGATTAAATCTGTTTTTTAGGCCCATTAAAAAACTGAGATTTAATCATAAGATTATAGAATGTTTTCCCTCCCAAACACCTTACCACCAGGTCAGTAGGGCTCCAATATAATAATGGTGGATGGCAACTGAGAGGGCTTCAGGACACAGACTCTATTTAAGGAGGAGTTCTTAGGGAAACCCAAAGAAAACAGGGGAGGAAGATAAGCCAACAACAAGGGAACTGAAGTTTCTGGCACCTGCAGCTACAACAAACATTAAACACAGCCCAGCTTTTAGCCAAACTAACATAAAACCTCACACTAAATGCCTACTTACATCAGTTTCTATTACCCCGTACATCATGCCTGGTTCTCAAAAAAATAATAATAACAAGGCACGCCAACAGGCAAGAAAAATCAGAGTCAGAACCACAATCAGGAATGACACAGATTTTGGAATTATCAGATAGGGAATTTAAAGTAACTATGATTGATATATTAAGGGCTCTAATGAAAAAAAGACAACTTGCAACAGCAGATGGATAATATAAGCAGAGAGATAGAAACTCCAAGAAAGAATCAAAGGGAATAACAGGAAAAAAAAACCCAAAACTGTCTTTGATGGGCTCATTAGTAGTCTGGACCTGGACAGAGAATAAATCAGTGAGCTTGAAAATATGGCAATAGAAACTTTCCAGACTGAAACATCAGGAGCAAAAACAATGAAAAAGTTGGAACAGAATATTCAAGAACTATGGGACAATTACAAAAGTTGTAAATATGCATAATAAGTATATGAGAAGGAGAAGAAAGAAAAGAAGAAATATTTGAAGTAATAATGGCTGAGAATTCTCCAAAATTAACTACAAACACCACACTAATCTTCCAGGAAACTCTTAGAACACCAGTGAGGATAAATTATAGAAATCTGCTAGTAGGCAAATCATATTCAAACTGCAGAAAACCCAAAGACAGGGAGAAAATCTTGGAAAAAAGAAAGAGTAGGGAAAACACCATGCTTAGCAGGAAACTAGAATAAGAAATACATCAGATTTCTTGCTGAAAATCATGCAAGCAAGGAGAGAGTGGAGGGAAATATTTAAAGCATTAAATAAAAAACCCACCAACCTAGAATTTTGTATCCAGTAAAAATCACCCTTGAAACCTGAAGGAGAAAAAGTGAAGGAGAAAGACTTTCTCAGCCAAAGACTGAAGAATTTGTTGCCAGTAGACCTGCCTGGCAAGAAGTGTTAAAGGAAGCTCTTCAAAGAGAAGGAAAATGATACAGGTCAGAAACTCTGATCCACATAAGGAAAGGAAGAGCATTATAGAGGGGACAAAGTAACATGAAATATTTTACTTTTTGTACTCATAATGCAAAAAGTCAGTATCTTAGAATAGTTACTGTGTAACTCCATTCTGACAAAGTTCAAAATATAGGCAACCTAAATTATGGTGTGTAGAGATGAACACAGAGGTGGTAAGTGTTCACCGTGGTGTGAAGACAGGTGATGACCCCAGGGGGCACGAGGCAGGAAAGTTCCCAAGGCTCTGTATTTTGATCTGGGTGATAGTTTATATGAATGTTTGTTTTTGTTCCATATATATGTGTGTTATTTCACAATTTAAAAATTCTTTTAGATAGCTTTCCTATATAAATGGCAGTAACCATATAGAAAACATCATGAAAAGAAATTCTCAAAACAACCTAATGTTTGGAACAAATATAACAAGAAGTGTAGAAGACCTTTATGAGACAAACAAATGTAAATAATACCTTGACCATGTGATCAGTCATACCTTCTTCCTGAATGGGGAAACTTGACATTGTGAGCACATCATTTCCCTCTAAATTGATTCACAGGTTGACTTAATGCAATTTCAGTCACATTCCTGGAAGATACATGTGGAACGTTGACAAAATAATACTCAAGTCCTAAAGGTGATAAATAAACTAGAAATAGTAAGAAAAAAGTTGAAAGTAAAGTAATCACTAGTGTTCAGAGAGGACGACGTAGAGGGATGAGTGCCTTCCCTGGAGGATTTCACCTGGACTGGGTGTGGGTGCTTGTGTGTGGGTGTGTCGGGGGGTGGGGGGATGGTGAACGGGAAGCTTTCCCTGGGGAAGTGGTAGAGGCTAAACGAGTCCCCAGTAAGGGCCAGCGAGAAGAGGATGGGGGAGTGGCCAGCAGAACTGGTACCAGGGAACAAGAGGATGAAACAGAGACACAGGAGAGGAGCATGTGGTGACTCTGGTAAGGTAGGAAGGGAAACAGCGTGCCAGACCTGTCAGGCAGTTTAAGGTTTGAACCAGGAAAGTGATACGACAATAACATTTCCAGAGAAGACAGTGATACAATATTAAATTATATAATTTAGCATACAATATTAGTATGTCATAATTATATTGTATATCATGACTGTATGATTATACTGTGTATCATTATTATGCAATCATTAATATTAAATAATATAATTTTAATGACATAATGATACAATATTTAATGATATGAAATTATAAAAATGGGGGCACAAAACAGCATGTACAGTTTAATCTTAATTTTGAAAAAGAAAAACTGTATGTACATACGTGCAGAACCTGAGAAATTACTCCAAAGTGTTACTCCAGTGGTTTTCTGGGTGGTAGGATGAAGGGTGCTTTTCATATTCTCCTTTATTTTCTAAATTCTCTAAAATGAATAGGTGCTACGATTTACTTAGGAAAAATATGTATTCAGAAAAATAGATTCAGTTTTGGAGCACTTAAATGAATATCTATATTAAAATGGGCTTATGACATGACATGGGAAATACCCATTAAATGGGACGGAGTCAGGGCTAACGCTGGCTTTGTCCCTTTGAGATCTTCAGTGTACGCTTTTCCTCTAAGGACCCTTTAAGCTTCAGTGTTTTGTTTTGTTTTTTGCGGTACACGGGCCTCTCGCTGTTGTGGCCTCTCCCGCTGCGGAGCACAGGCTCCGGACGCGCAGGCCCAGCGGCCACGGCTCACGGGCCCAGCCGCTCCGCGGCATGTGGGATCTTCCCGGACCGGGGCACGAACCCGCGTCCTCTGCATCGGCAGGCGGACTCTCAACCAGTGCGCCACCAGGGAAGCCCCAGTGTTTTTTATTGAAATATATTATTCAAACATGTGGATTTGGGGGAGAAACTGAAACCAGCTAGCCTTGGGCAATTGCTTCCGAAATTCTAATACATGTTCAGTTTCTTCATGCTTTGCTTCATGTATTGAGCTGTAAAAATTCTGGTTTTGTTACCATAGAGTATCATAGGGTGAATTAAATCTCATCCCTGTTTTATTTGACTGGGAGCAAAAACAAATCTTAAAAATTCAAAAGTACTTGATGCAACCATATAATGACTTTATATAAACTTAGAATCTCAGCTACTATATGCTTTTATTTTCAGTATTATCCACAGTACCGCAATTGTTTGGGTATATATGATTTTTCATATCTAGACTTTATTTTCTGTTCTATAGAAATTCATTAATAATAATATTCTGGTTTAAAGTAAGTTTCAGTATAGCAGGGAAGAAAAAAATCAAGCCACAGGTAGATGGAAACATACCAGTAATGAGAATATTTTAGCAGATCATATTTTCACTGTTTCTGAGAATCTAATCAGATGGTCTGATAGATGAAGGCGTTAAAGAAGGTTAAGTGGAACACCACCTTTTAAACTGCAATAGGAAAAGAAGTAAAAGTCCTTTCCCCTTTCCATGCTTGCTCATAGCTAAACCCTGGTTCCGGCAGAGAAAAAGTACCTTGTACCCGTCTTTCCTCCTTGCTGGACCAGGAGCTGGTGATGAGGTTCCTCTTTGGCGTATGCGTTGGGCGGAGTTCCTGTCTCCCATTTTCCCTCCCATTTCCCTCCCGGTAGTGGTAATGTACCCTGCAGCTCCCAAGGCTGGAGCTATCCTGGTGTGAAACAGCAGCAGTGCAGATTACTTTGGACCAAGTCAGTACTACAAAGGAGAAACAGAACTGGAAACAAAGCCCCACCTCTCCCAATTGTACACCAGTGTACAATGGTTTGACTTTCATTCTTGTTAGCATCCAGGCATTTTTCACACTTTTTAGTACAAAGCTCACGCAGGCTTACAGACCATGGTAATGTGTGTTTAGGGACCAAGACGTGATTTGTTTGCCTACCACAAAATTGACTAAGTTATTGAACAAAATTGGCAAAAATGTTTTACTCTCAAAATACATGGTGATTTTGAGTGCTTCAATTAAAAATCACTTAAGAGTATCAGGTTATCATTGCCAAGGGGGACCAGAGATTTAATAAGATCTTACAGCCATCTCTAAAGAAGGTGCTTGATTCAAGTGATTAGATAGACAACAATGAATGAGAAAGAGGTGTTAATTGCATCGCAGAAGAGTGCAAAGTAAGGCGAACCACTTAACTTTGACATCTACTATCATGTCAAATCAACAAGTATAAAAATATTTAAATATATAATTTATATGTAATGCTGTCTATAAATAAACACTAGTTGAAATAAAAGATACTCCATAGGGTCATGTCATGTGGGATAAAAGATTTCAGTTTTTACCATCTATTCACACCTTTCTCTTCTGTACTTTTTTCTGCTTAAATTGTGGGAAGATGCCTGAATATGGTGATGACAGCAGAGCAGAGGAGATACATGTCAAGGCTGCCCTTTTTTGTGTAATAATCTCATGTACCTGCATGCGCAGAGCCTTTCACTTCTGAGAATTTGCTTTTTCCTTCCAGAGCAGGCCTGCCACCCACAGCAATACCTGAGGATCCACCTTGCAGCTGTGGTTCCAGAGGAAGGCTGGGGGACCCTCGCTGTCTTGGTCCATAGCCCTCCCTCTGGCCCCTGTGTGGCTACCAGCCTGAGGGCTTGGCTTCTGATATTATGGGACACTTAGGCTCTCACTAACGTGGAACTTAAGTTTCAGCAAGTGGTTTTCATGTGCACTTCAGTCTTCTGAAGGTCTGATAGTTCTCAAGGTATCGAATAAGAGGGCTATAAAACTAGGATGATGCCCCTTTTTACTTCCTGTCCCATAAACCTTGAAGTCAGCAGCTGCAATTCATAATTCATCACTGCTGCACATTCACTCAGCCCAAGACGCTGCATGTAGCAAATAAAGCGCGAGAGTAGGGCCAGAGATGCCGGCTACAAGAAGGGGGCCATGGGGGAGGGGGTTGTGGTCAAGTCCCTGAAAGCCTGGGTGCTGTTCAGTCATTAATTAATTGTCCAGGTGGACTATTTCCAAAGGACTGAGCCTCAAGTCAGTGATGGTTCTCTCACAGCCATACAGACTTCCTCTTGAAAGGTCCTTTTTCTCCCAAGAAATTCTTCAACATTTCCTTGCTGGCAGTGCTAAGCTCCGATCAGACGCAGCTGACAGGAGCTGGGAAGGGGCCGCGGCAGGACATTGACTGTGGCCCCTGAAGCGGCCTTACCCAGCGCTGGGCTTGGGCTCTGGACAGCTCTCTCCCCCTAAGTTTCCTCTGAGGACCGCTGTCTTCTGACAGCCCTGGGAAAGTTGTTTTCTGCTTCCATCTCCTTTCCTGGTTCAGCTGCTAAATTTGTGTGGTTATGTCTAATTTTTAAAAACATCGCTAATGATGGTCTAGAGACTAAAGAGAGTATTTCATGTGAGGCATATTTCCAATGAGCAGAGAACGAAATGAGCTCTCTGCCAGTGGAAAAAGTATCTCTTTTGCCTTCTATGATTTACATTTCAAAACAACATTTTGGGAGAAAGTTAACAATAAACACTTTCTCAGTCTCTGCCTGCGTGATTGAACATCTATCACAATTTTTGTTTTCATCTTGCCCAGTCTGATGGTTGAGGCTGAAGTGGACTCTGTTAACTTGTCTTCCATATGCTCTTATTCACTGTTATTAAGGACTGCAATCTACGTGATGAATTTTTTAGGTCAACTATTTTAGTCTTAATGCATGTTTAGGACTTCAAAGACCCTTTTCTTTTGATTTTCATTCATTTAAATAGTTTCCTGAACATCACAGTTTCCGTGCCTTCACTTTGATATATAATTACTATTCTGCAAGAGCTCCCAATACTTTTAATGCCATTTGACCTTAGGATTTTAATAGAATTAAATGCAAACAAGATGAGAAAACAAGGGTCGTGGAGAAACTTTGTTACTGAGCATTCAGAGTTTTAAATTCTTGGTCAAAGTGTGATTCTGTGTTTAAGAAATCAAAAACATGCTGGGAGATGCCTTCAGAAACATCTATAGAAATTGTTTTGATTTTAGAATTCTAGCATGCATTTATATCATCTGGGACTGTCGTCATCCCTCAGTATCCACAGTGGATGGGTTCCAGAACCCTGGCTGCACAGATACCAAAATCCAAGGATGCTCAAGCCCCTTATATAAAATGGCGTTAATATATGCACATAACTTACACGAATCCTCGCTTATGCTTTAAATCATCTCTAGGTCACTTATAATACTTAATACAATGTAAATGCTATGTAAATAGTTGCTAGTGTGTGGCAAATTCAAGTTTTGCTTTTTAGAACTTTATGAAATGTTTTTCTTCTGAATAATTTCGGGCCACAGCTGGTTGAATCTGTGGGTGCGGAATCAGCAGATACGGAGGGCTGACTGTATGGTATACTCTTTTCCTGTCATCCCCAATTCTTAAAACTCTGTGAATCCATTTCTTTCCTTGCATCTTGATTATTATGAATCATGAGACCCATCTTCCAAGGTCAGAACCTTATTGAGAAACAATGAAGGAAAAATTCAGATCTGTAACTTGTAAATAAGTAGTGAGTCTGTTATCTTTGTTGGAAGTCCCAGCAATTTTTTTCTATCTAGTTTTTGTTATTATCGCAGGTTTAAATTCTGGCTTTCCCTAATTGCTCTCTCCCCCAGTCTAAAAGGGTAGTAGTTCTGTAACCAAATAAAAGGAGAGGCACTGAATTCCCAAGAAGTCTTTGAATTCTGTTACTTTCAGATCAATAAGATGTCAGGGGTGATGATCAAAAATGGAAAGAATTAGAGGGTGTGGGGCAGTATTTCCAGATATGGTCACTTATAAACTAGTTATGAATTACTGTATCTAGAAATATTAGAATTTCAATAGTAATTTCTTTACTATTTTTATAATCTGAATTTATGAAGATGAAAAAATCAAACTCTCTGTCATCTTGTGAACTTGGTTTCTGAATTCTCCTTAGAAACTTTGACTGTTCAAATCATATTTCATTATAGTAACTCGTCATCATCAATAAAAAGGAAAAAAAATCACCATCAGTATTAGAGAAACAAGGAACGCAGAATCAGAGTTGGTGCCACTTAAAGTATCTTTATTGCAAGAGAGAAAGTAGGAATGAACCTGGCCAGGTTGCAGTGACCCAAGGCAGGAATGTTCTTGCAGGTTATTGCATTTGGCTCTGGAAAGCTGGGGCATTAAGCGTGAGCGGCCATCCTGTAGACCTGTTTATCACAGGGAAAGTCTGAGAAGCCTGACTGCACGCAGTTTTCTCATTAATGAAATGCATGAGGTGACACTCGTAAATTGGTGGAGTGGCATTTGGGAGCTGAACAGGCTGTGATCTGCAAATAAAACATTTAAAAAGGCATGTTTTGAAGTAGCTAGAACTGGGCCCTTTGGTACTTATTGTCCGTTTTGTTTTTCTTTTTACTATAGTTAATAAAATATATTGATGAGAATTCAGTATCACCTATAAAATAAAATGTTGAAGGAAAGTAAAATGCAAAAAAATTAATGATTTGATGAGGAAAATCTTTCTAAAAGAGACTTGATATTTCTAGGCATTGCTCTTGGCTTTCCATTTAAGACTTCGGTCCAAACCATAAACATAAATGACTAGGCCACATGGAAATGATTGTAAAAGTTGTTTCAGATTAGCCAGTCACTCCAAGAGTCTTGGATGTTATGCTGGCTAATGAAGTTGGCCCTTGGAGAGTTTTTATTCAACCAACCTGAAGTTCTTTTTCTGAGAAATTCATATTACTTTTTAATACAGTTGTCTTGGTTTGTACCCCAGGACTTATTTAAGTTATAATTGAATATTGCATTTTTAAGAAGGTTTCTTAACTTATTAATTCCTTCATCAAATTTTGCTTGGTGTTGTTGTGTCAGAATAATTTAATTTTACACCATCTAATTTAGCCTATATAACATTTCTCTTGAAATTCAAATAGCTTGGCAAGCTGTTACAGGTAGTAAGAAAGAAAACACTTTCATAGGAAGCATTAAAATGTTAAATTGTGGCATGCAATCATTTTATCAGTCCTTGGAAGCATTCCATTACTAATTCTACTGTAACCTTAAAAGAAAAGTTATCTTTTACTAAAAAAGCCAGTCTTTTCTTAGTTTCCCCTCTTCCCCTGCATTCCCTAAAGCCCCTCCTTCCTTCCTGTCTCCTCCTATCCGAGGAAGTTCTTCCAGGATTGCTGACTGGAGTAACAGCAGGACCTGGTTTCTGAATAACCAAGAAAAAAGAAAAGAAAGAAAAAAAAAAATCCCTTGTCAGTGGTAACAATACGCAGTGACTAATTCAGACATGATGAAAGAAAGTCTCATTTGACAAGACTGTACCTGTTTCACTGAACAGCTAGTGTGCAGTAATGATGGCATTAGCTAGGGGAATACAAGGAGTTCAGAAGTGGTTTGGTGATTCTGAAAGAGCCTCGCAGCACAGGGTGCCTTCAACAGCTTCCCTTCTCCTGTTCATTTGTTCCGCACAGAGCTTCTTACCTTGCTGATTACGTAGCACTTGGGCAATGTTTTATCTAATGTCTGACGAGGCTTTGTTTTATAAAGTAGGTTTGCTTCGATGGAGGTAAAAACGAAAAGCAAAGGCGACCAAACCAGAGGCTCTGGATTCGGAGCTCGCTCTAGTGAGGGAGCCTTGCTTTTGGCAGAGGCTCAAAGGCAGGCCGAGGAGTGGGAGAACTCCACAGGGAAAGAAGAGAGGGCTTACGGGTGGGCCCTGATTGGAGGCCACTTCCCCGGGCCAGCTGAAGCAGTTCACGAGTCTGGTCCTGCGCGGGGAAGGCTGTCGGAGCCGTCGGTGACCAAGCCTCGGCCTCTCCAGGCCGGTGGCGCAGAGGATGAGCGTGGCTTGTCTCCCCAGGCTTCTCGTGTGGGTGGGAGCTCTGTTGTCGTCCATGGTCTCTCTGCGTATTCAGTCTCTCATTTTGTACTGAGGGATTTATCTAGCCATGTGTGAAGTGAATATAATTAAGTGGGAAATTTTAAATTGAGAAGCCTATTGGGATATTATTAAAATTTACTTTGTAATTTGTATATAGTAAAATTCACTCTTTTTGAGGGACATAGAATCTGATCACCAACACCACAGTCAAGATACAGAACGTCGCCTGCCAACGTCCTCGTGCTTTCGCTTTGCGGCCGGGCCCTTCCCTCACCCCTGACCCCGAGCCACCACTCATCTGTCTTCTGACCCTGTGGTTTTTGCCTTTTCCAAAATGTCCTGTGAATGGATATAGACAGTATGGAGCTTTTTGATCTGGCTTTTTTCACATATCGTAAAGTGTACGACACATTCATATTGTTTTATGTGTATCCGTTGTTTATTCTCTTTAAAAAAAAATCTAAACTTCAGGCTTTATCCGCATTCCACCAGCTTTTCCTGACATCCTTTTCCCGCTCCAGGATCCCATCCAGGATCCCACACTGCATTTAGTCGTCGTGTCTCCTCCAATCTGTGATAACTTCTTGGTCTTTCCTTATTTTCTTGACCTTGGCACTTGTGAAGAGTACTGGTCCAAAGTTTTGTGGAATGTCCCTCCCTGTTATGTTTGTCTGTTTCCTTGTGATTAGCCTGAGCTTGTGGATTTGGAGGAAAACCACAAGAGATGCAGTGCCCCTTGTGTGACATCATATCTGGGGCTACACGATATCAGCATGCCTTATTCCTGATGATGGGGACCTTGATCACTTGGTGCAGGTGGTGCTTGACAAGTTTCTCCAAAGGTACAGTTCCTAGTTTTGTTTTCCTTCACTCTACTACTGAAAGATTTTTTCGCCTACTAACCAAATATGTGACGTTTTTCCACACCAGTTCTCCAATTCTCTGACACCAAAAGGGTGTCCAGCAGTTCAATTCGGGGAGCCGAGCTTCCATGTCCTCTCTGGGCGCACCACCTCCCAGCACTTGCACGTGTTCACCAACCTGGAAGATCTACAAAACCCTCAGTTTAGGGTTTTATGGATATTTCATAACACAAGCACTATTGAGTAAATCCTTGGTCATCAGTGATTAACTCAATCCCCAAACCCCTTCCCTCTCCAGAGACTGGGGGCATGGAACTGAACGTTGCAAGTTTCTGATCAAGGCTTCGTCTTTTTGCAACCAGCCCCCATCTCTGAAGCTATATAGGAACCCACCAACAATCCCATCTTTAGAACAAAAGACACGCCTACCATCCTTATCACTCAGGAAATCCCAAGTGTTTCAGGAACTCTTTTGCCAGGAACCCAGACAGAGACCAGATGTGTATTTGCTATTGGATTCCTGTTGCTTAGAAGTAAGTCAGTCACTCTGTCCAGCCCACACTCGGGAGGGGAATTAAACTCCACTTCCTGAGGGAAGAGTATCAAATAATGTGTGGGCATGTGTTAAAACCACCACAGTAATCCGTTCATATTCAGGGGGAGATACTTTGAAGCTACACAAATACCTGTTTCTCCTTAAATTTTATCATCAGGGGATCTTGCCTGGAGCAGTTATTGTGCTGAAGTTCTGTTTCCCTCGTTCCTTCTACATTTATTATTTGGAATTCTTCTGTAACAAAGATTTGTCCCTTCTCCCCATGTTTCTTGTTGGGTTTTTTTTTTTTTCTGGTTGTACGCCATCTTTTTTTTTTAATATCTTTATTGGAGCATAATTGCTTTACAATGTTGTGTTAGTTTCTGCTGTACAACAAAGTGAATCAGCTATACGTATGTATACCTATATCCCCGTATCCCCTCCCTCTTGAGCCTCCCTCCCACCCTCCCTATCCCACCCCTCTGGATCGTCACAAAGCGTCGAGCTCATCTCCATGTGCTATGCAGCTGCTTCCCAATAGCCATCCATTTTACATTTGGTAGTGTATATATGTCGGTACTATTATCCAGTCATTTATTATATCATTATGGACATGGGTATTTATGTCATTTCTTGGGTTATAATCTATTTTTAATTTGTAGCTTAGATTGTTCCAACTTTGGCCTTGGGAGCTCTTTTTCAGGTTGGCTTCTGTGTATCGCTTTAATTTTCTTGCTTAGCACTTCCTTCCTCCCTGGCACCATGAGATGCTCCGGGCTCATTTTGTATATTACCTGCACTGGCCCCAGAATCAGCCATTTCGTAAAAGATCCCTGGTTTCTTTTATTGGAAATGGGATTAGAAAGATCTGGGTACTGGGTATGCTTGTTGCCGCTAGATTGTCACACTTCTAGGCCTCTCAGTGGACAGAGCTAGGAAATCAACACAAATATTCTAACCCATGTATACACCCAAGTCTATATTCCTGTACGTCGGTCTGTATACATTCTAAACTAAGCATGGGGCTTCCCTGGTGGCACAGTGGTTACGAATCCGCCTGCTAATGCAGGGGACACGGGTTCGAGCCCTGGTCCGGGAAGATCCCACATGCCACGGAGCAACTAGAGTGCCTGCGGTCTAGAGCCCGTGTGCCACAACTACTGAAGCCCGTGCACCTAGAGCCCGTGCTCCGCAACAAGAGAAGCCACCGCAATGA
>RJWK010065695.1:0-12008 GCA_004363435.1 Platanista minor | reverse complement strand
GCCCATGAACAACCTCTGGGAGATGCCTCCTAGACAGCTGGATATGTGAATTAGGCTCTCAGGAGAGTGATAGTGACTAAGGGTACAGGCTTCGGATTCAGAAATACCTGGCTTCAGGACATGGAAGCAACCTAAATGTCCATCAACAGCGGATTAGATAAAGAAAATGTGGTATCTATATACAATGGAATACTACTCAGCCATAAAAAAGAACAAAATAATGCCATTTGCAGCAACATGGATGGACCTAGAGATTATCATACTGAGTGAAGTAAGTCAGAGAAAGACAAATATCATATGATATCACTTATATGTGTAATCTAAGAAAAAGGGTACAAATGACACTGCTATATTTAAAATGGATAACAAGGACCTACTGTATAGCACAGGGAACTCTGCTCAATGTTTTGTGGCAGCCTGGTTGGGGAGGGAGTTTGTGGGAGAATGGATACATGTATATGTATGGCTGAGTCACTTTGCTGTGCACCTGAAAATATCACAACATTGTTAATTGGTTATACTCCAATATAAAATAAAAAGTTTTTTAAAAAAAGCGTACAAATGAACTTATCAAAATAGAGTTACAGATGCAGAAAACAAACTTATGGTTACCAGGGTGTAAGGGGGAGGAGGGATAAATTGTGAGATTGGTATGGACATATACACACTACTACATACAAAAAAGATAACTAATAAAGACCTACTGTATAGCACAAAGAACTCTATTCAATACTCTGTAATGGCCTATATGGGAAAAGAATCCATAAAAGAGTGGATACATCTATATGTACAACTGAGTCACTTTGCTGAACAGCAGAAACTAATACAACATTGTAAATCAACTATACTCCAATAAAAATTTTTAAAAATTTTAAAAAGAGAAATACCTGGCTTCAAGACCTAGCCTTCTCTCTTAATAGGTGTGTAACTTGGGCAAGCTAGTGAAACTCTCCAAGCCTCATTCTCTTCATCTGTACAATAAGAATTACTATTATATTCCTATATTGTGAAGCTATCTCAGGATACCAGAGATAACATATATAAAGCTCTTAGCTCAATAAAAATAAGTAATTCAAAAAATATACATTCAGCATTTCCTATGTACCAGACACTGCTCTGAGCACCTGATTTACACTTGCTCATTTAATCCTCACACCATCCCTACATCCTAGATACTATTATTATCTCCATTTAAAACATGAGGGAACAAATGCAGAGAAGGTACGAAGCTTGTAATGCTTATAAAGCAGGATGTGATAGGTCTGAACCCAAGGAGTCTGTATCCAGAGTCTACTTATTCAGCCACTGCCCTGAATGTTCTCTTAATGACATTAGCTAAGATTACTACAATTATAGGTTTGGAAGTCACCAGAACATGATGTGAGAGCATGTGGGTTACTAAATAATGATACTACTAATCGCTAACTTTTACTGAGTGCTTATTCTCTGTAAGGCAATATGTTAAACGTTTTATATGGATATCTCATTTAATTTCAACACTTCTATGAAGTAGGTACTATTATTTCTCTCATTTTTGAAGATGAAGAAACTGGACCATGAAGAAGTTAAGGAGCCTGTCCCATGCCACAGAGACAAGGTAATGGGGTCAGATTCAAAACCAGACAACTTGACGTCCACGTTCTAAAATGAAATATTACTTTGGCTAAGAAGGATACTTAAAGTGAGAAGGAAACGTAAGATAATGTTATGAGGAACACATGGTTCTAGTATCCTTTTAAGAAATCTTTTAAAATATAAGCAATCACCTTTCACTCCCTTTTTGCCAAAGCAGACTGGCAAACACGTCTTCCCCTAACCCTTTCCCAGCTCATCACCTGGACCCGACTTAAAGCATCTGGTCATGCTGTCATCACCACACATTCATTTGTCCCACAGTGATGTAAACCCTGCTATGTATGCAGGAACCCCTCACTCACCACTAAATCCTCTCAAGCATCCAGCGCCATCAACAGTCCCTCTTTAAATGTTCACTGAACTAAATTGACAAGGAAGAATTAGGACGATGAAAGGCAGAGAAGAGAACCAGACACAAAGGGGCAGAAGAAGGAGCAAGAAAGAAGGAACACTGAGAAGCAGCAAAAAGAAAGCTTCTTGCCCTGTCTTCCCAGCCCGAGCAGGGAAACTCTAGTTGAAGTTAAATTCCTTTCCAGATCATCCTGCCACCAGGCAAGCTCAAGAAATCAGGAAGGTCTTCATACAGGTGACCATGCAGCAGAGTCTGGGAAGAAGGAAAAAGAGTTTCCCCCAGACATGCGAGTGATGAGGCATGGAAAGGAGAACATTTCTAGGCACATCTCTATTTCTTGATAAATGGAAGAATAAGGCTAAAGAACTCAGCAAGAATAAACTCGAGTGTCATTCAACAGAGTTTATGCTTTAGCCTGTACAGTCTCAAACTCAAAAGTATAGGATTCAGGGAGCTAAGATCAATAAAACAGATGTAGGGGACCTCGGTGTCAGATTGGAAAGCACTTGTCTTGTCTATAGAAAGAGGCTCTATTCAGCTTCAGCTTTCTGGTGCTAGGCTGGAATGCAGACCCATTGTGACCAGATCTTCAATTCCCCAAGAGAAACCAAAATCTACATTTTTGTGTAAAATAACCTTAGTGGTAAGCAACGACAACCTCCTCACAGACAAAGGAGAATCACTGAATGTTTTTAAGCAGAGAATAACATCAGATTTTCATTTTAGAAAGACTACATGTGCATCCATAAGGAGGATTAACTGTAAAGACCTACTGCTAGCCACCTACTAGTAGTAGCCAGTACTAGCCTACGGCATGCAGTTGGACTAGTGAGCCTCAAGAAGCCTAATCCAGTAATGAAGCTGGAAAAAAGAGTTTATAAATAAGAAATATTTAGGCAGTAGAAGGACTCAACTTGTAAACTGAATGGAAGTAGGGAATAAGTGAAAGGTTGGTAATTTTTTCTATCTAAAATTGCATGGTAGTGAATGGAAAAGCTAAGTCCACACTTAGACATGTTAATTGTAAAATTCTTATGAAATATCCAAGAGGTAGTGAGTAACACTACTCAAAATAAAATTGTGAAAATCATGTAGCAACTTGCATAAGTGATCGTGCATTGATGTCAAGTGGGAAAATGACTACAAATATTTATCTGCACCAAGATGACAAAAATATCCAATGATATACAAATTATATGAGCATGCAAAGACTGAATGTAATTTTTTAAACTCACAATGGTTTAATTTGTTGAAATGACAGGATTTTACAAGATTTTTCCTTCTTATTTATTTTATTGTGATCTTGTAAAAATCGTTTTGCAGTGAACATAATAATAATAAAAAAAAAGATGGCCAATAGTTTCTGTGGGAGTTAAGAGGGGACAAGCTTGCCATAAACTAAAGAATTTAGGGAAGGCTTGCTTCCCTAAAACTGAAGAATTTAGGGAAGAATTTAGGGAGAAGGCGAGGCTTGAACAAGGCCTGGAAGGACTGGAAAGTAATTATCACCTAAAGATGAATGTTTTCCCTGATTTTCTATGAAAAATTGCATTAATTCCAGGAAAAAACCCCACAATTCTACTATATATCATGGCAAAGGATGAATGAAGCCAACTGCAACCTTGAAACTTATATGGTTTGCATTTCAAAATCCACTCTGAATTTTCAAAAGATAAATCCATGGTTTTTGTTCAAGAGATGACTTGATACAATGGAATTTTCAGGAAACTACAAATCAGAAAACCTGGATGTGGCAAAGATTCACCCATTAACTTGTTGTTACCCCTAAGAATTCATTCTTTCTTCTGGGCTTCCATTTTTCTTTTGTAAAATGGAGGTGTTGAATTAGTTGATATCTTAAGTTTCTATCCAATAATAAACTATTATTTTTTTCTGCTAAGAGTACAGGATTCTGATTCTTCACATACAGTTTAAGGCTTATGAAATTATTGACACACCATGTTTTGTGTTTTCATTTTTTTGTTGATTAAAGAAGTATATTTTTAAGATCATCCATGCCTTCCTAACAAATGAGCTTATCACTCAGAAGCAGCCAACCAAAAGAACAGTAGAATAATCTAGTAAAGGCTCAGCCATGGTGTCAGCTCAGGAACAACACAGTGAGGATTTGAGGCTCTGACCCCCAGAAGGCCGTGCACGTGCTACACCAATACTTGACATAACCTTCTATGCCTCCAATAACTCGAAAAGTCCAAGAACAAAGACGTAGAAATAGAAGTGTCCCCTCTCATCACCATATTCAATAACCCACTTGTGGGATTTGTGCTTCCAGTTACACAACCCTAGGCTCTGTTGGTTGCAAGTCCAATTCCCAAAGGAGGAACACTTTTTCCAGGAGACACAATGGTGGTTCCACTGAACTAGAAGCTATTTGAACTCTTCATGACAGTGGCGGTCAAAGAAATCAGTTACTGCTGAGACAATCAACCTCGAGGACCATGAGTAGTTAGGGTTGCTTCTACACGATGTCTACAAATACAGGATATTCATTAAGGCATCTCTTAGCATTTCCACACCCAGTAATAACTGTCATTGGCCAATTGAAACAACCACAATCCAATAACATTAAGGCAACAAAAGGGTGTAGGATTCTCAGAATGAAGGTCCAGGTCACCCCACCAGACAAGCATACCAGTGGAAGTATTTGCAGAGGTTGGGGGAAATCTATAATGAATGGTGGAGGAGAAATGATAAATATCAATTAGAGCCTCAGGACCAGCAGCAGAAGCAGGGACTATAGGTGCTTTTCATTGACCCTCTTGTCTTACCTCTTACTTCTTCTAGGAAAAAGTACCTTGAAGGTGACTCTGAGTAATTGGACTTGTACCTCCACTTTCCAGGAGATGTGATGTCCTCTTATTCTAACAAGATCATATTGTTCCCATGGTTTAGTTTGTGAACCAGATATAATTAGAGGGTGTAAATGGATCCCAATGGTGCAAGAGGCAGACTATAAGACATCTTTTTACAACTTTTCAGACTGGATTGGCTTCACCGATCCTCCAGACAGCTTCCACCACAACCCACCTACTCAGTGCAGACCCATGAATTTTGCTACCTGAGACCAACTAGCCACACACGAGTCTCTGTCTTCTCTGTCCCTTTCTGACTCAGCTTCAGATGAAATGCCACACCAAAGAGCATTTATTTTGGCATCTGAGAAGCCACTGAAGGTGTTGAATGGTGCAAACCAATTGTACTGAGGGGCAAAGTAGTGGGACCAATTCTGGCCCTTTCCTTCCTCACTCCCATGGAACGTTCCAGATCATGATTTCACCATGCTGCCTGCCCAAATGGGTTGACCTGCTCAGTGATCTGCCATCTCCTTCAGTTCCTTGTGAAGTAATCAACAGCGTGTGACCTCACATTGCCTCACTCCCTTGCTCTCACCCTAGCTGCCCTGGACTTTTATCTCTCAAATAAAATAGAACTTAGTCCTCGGCTCAGATTCTATTTTCTAGGAACCTAAATTAAATAACTACACTATCCAGACCCCTTTGAAGTTAGATATGACCACATAACTGAATCTTAGCCACTTAGCCACTGGAATATAAGAAGAAACCACGTATGTTCACTTCTAAACTTGGCACATAAAAATTTGCTCTCTTTCCCTACCGACTAACTAGAAAGGAAAAATCAGAAGAAAAGCCAGGACCACTTGGAAGCCTGTATAAGACAGAGCCTATGTGAGCCTGAGTTCTCTGAGTGACAGTGGAGGAGCACAATCTGCTGACTTGTTCAACGTCCCATGACCATTGAATGAACTGGAAATAAGCTCCTGTTTGAAGCATATATATGTGAGGTCTATTGCTCATGGCAATCAGCATACCCTCGTTAATTGATTTATGTTGTCATTAAACCGGTAACTACAATCAGTAAAGTTTAAGGTCCTAAAAAATGGTATATCATTAAGGCTGTAAGTCACATTTTCCTTTCTTCTTCTTTTTTTTTTTTTTTCACCTGCTTACCTGAAACCACATTTTATTTGGAAATTTGTGTAAATAGAGTAAAACAACAAAGTTATGACACTTGTCTCCAAAATTCACAGTTAATAGGTTAAAAGTCTCTCCCACCCAGCTACTCTTCAATGCCTCTCTTCACATGTCCAGAAAAAAGCCAAATGATCTAAGCCGGCAGATGCCAATCTGCTTGGATATTTTCTTGCTGATTTTACTAACAACAGCTAGGAAAGGAAGAGAAACAAAGCTAGATGGAATCACTGAAACTAAGAGATAAACTAATTGAACTAATGAACTAAGAGATGAAACTAAGAATTGAACTAAGTCTTCATTTTTACTGTCCATGTTACCCACAAATGAGAACAATTTTTCTCTAAAAAGTAGAAAAGTCCCCATGGGAGGAGCACTTTATTTTTTGATATTATAGTAGATGGTGCCCTCTGACCTTAAGAACTCGGGATGACACTGTCACATATCACCATCCCTCCCCTCCCCCAATCACTGCTCCAGCTCTTCCACAGACAACCCAAATACCCCTGCTCAATTGCTCCTAAAGGAGAGACCCAAACCAACCCAAAGACCAAGGATGGGGTGGATCAGGAATATCAGATGAAGTTGACATCTGGGGTTTCTTGCTAGGGGCAAAGAAGCAGGTCACAGATCTTGCTAGATCTCAGCCACACTAATGGGACATCTTTTTTTTTTTTTTTTAATTGAAGTAGAGTTGATTTGCCATGTTGTGTTAGCTTCTGGTGTACAGCAAAGGGGTTCAGTTATACATATACATATTCTTTTTCATATTCTTTTCCACTATGGTTAATGACAGGATATTGAATATAGCTCCCTGTGCTTTACAATAGGACCTTGCTATTTATCCATTCTCTACATAATAGTTTGCATCTGATGGAATGAGACATCTGAAATGAAGGGAAATTTTCATATTACCTTTATTTGTTCACTCAGCATAGACTCACTGAGAGCTTACTCTATACCAGGTGCTGTCACTGGAAATGTTGCGGTGGGCAAGATAATTCGATATCTGCTCTAATGGAGCCTGTGGTCTAGTCTAGAAACTCTATACTACACTTTCAACAAGTCAAAGGTGCTGAGGGATTCATTCCCACCTGCTTTCTGCAGAAAAATGAATTGCAAAAGAAGTGAATTTCATTACCTTAAACATCACTTATAAAACCCCTAAAAGGGTCCTCTCATGGCTTAAGATATAAATCTCGAGACATTGAGCTCAAGACCCTGAACTAAAAATCAGGACACAAGTTCTGAAAAATAGTAATTTCTACCATCCACTTACGTTCTTTCCTCTCTTAAGATTTGCTACCATGAGGTACATGAATTAGGTATCAGATCCCCCTTTTCAGCTGAAAAAAATAGAGCCTGAGAGAGGTTAAATTAAGTCACATACCTCTTCTTTCATTTTTGTTTAATCATTTGTTACACGTCCATATTTGCGCATATTTGTTTGGCATTCACTAAATACTTGGGGGCACATTTATTGACTATCCATATATTTATCAGACATCCAGTAAATATATTGTTCATCCACTATCCATCAGTGTGTGTGTGTGTTTGTGTGTGTGTGTGTATATGTACTTTTCTAGGCTGGAAAGAACAATGAACAAAAGACCCTCCCTACAAAACCCCAGAATAAAAACACTTGCCCTCATGGGGCTTGCCTCCTAGAATGAAAAAAAAGGTTAGAAATTCTTAAATGAGTAAAATCAATACTTATTAAATAGTGAAAAGTACAAAGGGGAAAATAAAGCAGGGGAAGAGGAAAGGAAGTGTGAGGTGGGGGGTTTAATTTCAAATAGGGAAGGACTGTTGAGAAAATGACAAGGGAGCAGACACGTGAGGAGGTGGGGAGTGAGCCATGCAGGTTTCCAGGGGGAAAACTCTCCATGAGAAGTCACATAAGTGCAAAGACTCTGAGTGGGAAGCATGCTGGTCTGTCTGAGTGACAGCAATGAGGCCAGGGAGTTGGAATCAAATAAGCAAGTGGGTGAATAGCAAGAAAAAAGGTCAGAGAAGCAAAAAGATGAAAGATCATGTAAAAACTGGCTTTACTCAGTCACTGTAAGAACAATGGCTTTTACTCAAATTAGGATGAGAAGTCATGAAAGGGTGCTGAGGATTGGAAAGACACCATCTCACCTATATCTTAACAGAATCACTCTGGCTGTCTTGATGAGAATAGATTTTAGAGAGGTAAGGGCAGAGCAGTGAGACCAGGATGATCTTGGAACAATCCAAGTGAGAGAGAGCTCGCATCTTAACCCAGAGCAGTAATAGCGAAGGTGCTAAGAATGGCCAGCTTCTGCATATATCGAGAAGGCGGAGCCAACAGATTTTCTGACAGATAGATGTGGGTTAAGAAAAAAAAAGAGGAAAGTCTGAGATGCCCTGAACACCTGTAGCCAGAGCAGTAGGAAGAATGGATTGTCATTTACTGAAATAAGGAGAGACATTGGGACAGAATCCTCAAACTCAGATCCCTGATGACTATAGACTGTAAGCCATGCCTAGTTTCATGTAAATTGTAATCTAAACATATGATTTACAGTTCCACTTTTTTGAAAGAACACTGAGGACAAAGCAAGTGGAAAGCAAAGAGGGAAGGAGTGATAATTCTTTTTAATTAGTAAGAAATTATAACATGCCTTCATCCACTTACCATTCTGGAATTATTTCTCACTATTTCCCTGGGATAGTGCCTCGTTTCTAGGAATCTGGTTGTCTGAGTTTGGGATCCTCCAGAAGCAGAGTCTTCAACAAGAATTTGGGTGCAGGGAGTTTGTAGTGGAGCAATTCTCAGGGAGCAGGAGAAAGGGGTGGTAGAAGAAAGGAACACCAATGCAGAGATGCATCGCTGAGCTGGTTACCACCCTGGGCCACTGAGGCTCAGTTCCATTGTGGGGGGGGGGGTCGCTGAAAAACCACATAGAACGCATCTCAGAATTGTCCCTGTGACAATTCTGGGATATGCCCACTGACTCTCAGCTTCCCATAGCTGCGGGATGCCTCCACAGACATTGATTCCCTAACACTTGTGGACCATCTTTGCTGTACTGAGCAGGCTTTCTAGACATCAAAGAAAGCCTGAGGCCAAAAAAGCAGAGACACATCTTTGTACACACTTGGGATGGGACCCTGTCGCTGTGTGGAACTGTCTAGCTCCCTTGAACTTTCACCAGGTGGGAGGGTGGTGACATGTGGTGCAGGTCATCACAAATGACCACTACACTGGGTTGCACATGTTTCCCATCACCTGGCCTGTTCTTTCATCTGCTCACACTTCACTCATCCTGTTTTCCTTCCACCACCATTGTACTCACACCCACCCTTTCCTTCCTCTCTACCTACAGTTGTGACCAACAGACAAAGTCCAGCTGGAAAGTCACTTTCTCCAAAAAGCCTAGGACTCCTTCCAGTTAAAAGAGCCTCTCACTCTTCTTAATGCATACAGCATGAACACGCCTAACTTTGGACCCTTAACTCCAATCAATGCTTTATGGATAGCTAGAGCTTTAAGTATGTGGGTAATTTACCTTCCCAAGTAGATCATAAACACTTCAGGGACTTTCCTGGTGGTCCAGTGGTTAAGATTACGCACTTGCTACAGACCGAAAGTGAGGGGATGGAAAAAGATATTCCATGCAAATGGAAATCAAAAGAAAGCTGGAGTAGCAATTCTCATATCAGACAAAATAGACTTTAAAATAAAGACTATTACAAGAGACAAAGAAGGACACTACAAAACGATCAATGGATCAATCCAATGAGAAGATATAACAATTGTAAATATTTATGCACCCAACATAGGAGCGCCTCAATATATAAGGCAAATGTTGACAGCCATAAAAGGGGAAATCGACAGTTACACAATCATAGTAGGGGAAATTAACAACCCAATTTCACCAATGGACAGATCATCAAAAATGAAACTAAATAAGGAAACACAAGTTTTAAATGATACATTAAACAATATGAACTTAATTGATATTATAGGACATTCCATCCAAAAACAACAGAATACACATTCTTCTCAAGTGCTCATGGAATATTCTCCAGGATAGATCATATCTTGTGTCACAAATCAAGCCTTGGTAAATTTAAGAAAATTGAAATCGTATCAGGTATCTTTTCCGACCACAACGCTATGAGACTAGATATCAATTACAGGAAAAAATCTGTAAGAAACACAAACACATGAAGTCTAAACAACATACTACTTAATAACCAAGAGATCACTGAAGAAATCAAAGAGGAAATCAAAAAATACGTAAAAACAAATGACAATGAAAATATGACAACAAAAAACCTATGTGATGCAGCAAAAGCAGTTCTAAGAGGGAACTTTATAGCAATAAAATCCTACCTTAAGACACAAGAAACATCTCAAATAAACAACCAAATGCTACACCTAAAGCAATTAGAGAAAGAAGAACAAAAAACCCCAAAGTTAGGAGAAGGAAAGAAACCATAAAGATCAGATCACAAATAAATGTAAAAAAAAAAAAATGAAGAAAATGATAGCAACGATCAATAACACTAAAAGCTGGTTCTCTGAGAAGATAAACAAAATTCATAAACCATTAGCCAGACTTATCAAGAAAAAAAGGGAGAAGACTCAAATCAATAGAATTAGAAAAGAAAAAGGAGAAGTAATAACTGACACTGCAGAAATACAAAGGATCATGAGAGATTACTACAAGCAACTGTATGCCAATTAAATGGACAACCGGGAAGAAATGGAAAAATTCTTAGAAATGCACAAGTCTTCCGAGACTGAATCAGGAAGAAATAGAAAATATGAACAGAAAAATCACAAGCACTGAAATTGAAACTGTGATTAAAAATATTCCAACAAACAAAAGCCAAGGACCAGATGGCTTCACAGGAGAATTCTATCACACATTTAGAGAAAAGCTAACACCTATACTTCTCAAACTCTTCCAAAATATAGAAGAGGGAGGAATGCTCCCAAACTCATTATATGATGCCACCATCACTCTGATACCATAACGAGACAAAGATGTCACAAAAAAAGAAAACTACGGGCAAATATCACTGATGAACATAGACGCAAAAATCCTCAACAAAAGAGTAGCAAACAGAATCCAACAGCACATTAAAAGGAACATACACTATGATCAAGTGAGGTTTATCCCAGGAACGCAAGGATTCTTCAATATACGCAAATAAATCAACATGATACACCATATTAACAAAGTGAAGGAGAAAAACTATATGATCATCTCAATAGATGCAAAGAAAGCTTTTGACAAAATTCAACACCCATTTATGAAAATAACTCTCCAGAAAGTAGGCATAGAGGGAACTTTCCTCAACATAATAGAGGCCATATACGACAAACCCACAGCCAACATCATCCTCAATGGTGAAAAATTGAAAACATTTCCACTAAGATCAGGAAAAAGACAAGGTTGCCCACTCTCACCACTCTTATTCAACATAGTTTTGGAAGTTTTAGCCACAGCAATCAGAGAAGAAAAGGAAATAAAAGGAATCTAAATCGGAAAAGAAGAAGTAAAGCTATCACTGTTTGCAGATGACATGATACTATACATAGAGAATCCTAAAGATGCTACCAGAAAACTTTGAGAACTAATCAATGAATTTGGTAAAGTAGCAGGATACAAAATTAATGGACAGTAATCTCTGACATTCCTATACACTAATGCTGAAAAATCTGAAAGTGAAATCAAGAAAACACTCCCATTTACCATTGCAACAAAAAGCATAAAATACCTAGGAATAAACCTACCTAAGGAGACAAAAGACCTCTATACAGGGCTTCCCTGGGGGCTCAGTGGTTGAGAGTCCACCTGCCAATGCAGGGGACACGGGTTTGTGCCCCGGTCCGGGAAGATCCAACATGCCGTGGAGCGGCTGGGCCCGTGAACCATGGCCATTGAGCCTGCACGTCCAGAGCCTGTGCTCCGCAATGGGAGAGGCCACAACAGTGAGAGGCCCATGTACCGCAAAAAAAAAAAAAAAAAAAA
>RJWK010065694.1:0-11999 GCA_004363435.1 Platanista minor | reverse complement strand
CTGCATCGGCGGGCGGACTCTCAACCACTGCGCCACCAGGGAAGCCCAAGTCTAATTATTTAAGAAATACATTTCATAAGGCTATAGCTGCAGTAGATAGTAATTCCTCCGATGGATCTAGGCCAAGTCCATTGAAAACCTTCTGGAAATAATTCACTATTCTAGATGCCATTAAGAACATTTGTGATTTATGGGAATAGGTCAAAATATCAACATTAATAAGAGCATGGAAGAAGTTAATCCCAACCTTTATGGATTGCTTGGAAGGGCTGAAGCCTTCAGTGGAAGAGGTAAACTGAAAATGTGATAGAAATAGCAAGAGCAGTGGAATTAGAAATGGAGCCTGAAGGTGTGACTGAATTGCTGCAATCTCAGATAAAGCTTTAATGGGTGAGGAGTTGCTTCTTATGGATGTGCTAAGAAAGTGATTTCTTGACATGGAATCTACTGCTGGTGAAGATGGCTATGAAGATTGTTGAAATGACAACAAAAGTTTTTGAATATCACATAAATTTAGTTGATAAAGTAGTGATAGGGTATGAGAGGATTAACCCCAATTTTGAAAGGAGTTCTGTGGGTAATGCTATCAAACAGCATCGCATGCTGTAGCGAAATCATTTATGAAAGGAAGACTCAATCTGTGTGGCAGACTTCATTGTTGTCTTATTTTAAGAAATTTCTACAGCCACCCAACCTTCAGCAACCACCACCCTGGTCAGTCAGCAGCCATGAACATCAAGGCAACACTCTCCACCAGCAAAAAGATTATGACTTGCTGGAGGCTTAGAAGATGGTTAGCATTTTTAGCAATAAAATACTTTTTAATTAAGGTATGTACATTGTTATTTTAGACATAATGCTAGTGCACACTTAACAGAGTACAGTATAATGTAAACATAACTTCTGCACGCACTGGGAAACCAAAAAATCCATGTGCCACTTTATTGAGATATTCGCTTAATTGTGGTGGTCTGCAACCAAACCCACAGTATCTGTGAAATATGCCTGTATGGTTGGAATTTTGCACATTTCCCCTTGCTTCCCTGTTTTTCTCTGGTCAGCAAAATGAGTCTTTCTGAAACCAATACGAGAGCATATGTTTGTTTCATTTTTCAAAAGAAATATTTATACTGGCCCACCTTGAACTTCTTTATAAGAAGTGTATAATAAAATCTTTGAAAGCCATTTGCAGAACTAAAGTTACGTGTCAGTGATAAATAATAATCACCCTTTGCGTTTGACTCCCTCCTCATTGATCATACTGCAGGAATATTAGGATCCTTCTACTGCAGTTCCTATTTACTTGCCAAATATTTAAATGAAAGGCATTTCTAAGGAAGGGTAACTGCACATAATTATGCTATTTCATTTTAGGGCTATGGCCTCGCTCTTGCAAAATGACAGAAATAATAGTCCTAGTAATCAAAATAAAAAGGTAATATATTTTCTCTGGCTTTGTGATGTTTTAAAATAAAAACTAGAATGTATTTCTTTTAATCACTTTTATAAAGATATTTTAGTGTTACTTTGCACTCAACCTTTGATATGACATGGATACTATATAATTTTAGGTTATAGAGTATTTTGCCACATTTTAAAGATTGATATAATATTTTTAAAATAGTGGTATGAGTTATTACAAATATCAAAAAAAATCAAAGTAAAATGCCAGTAAAATCCAACAAAAACCCAAAGTGCCTAACATATTTAGCCATTAGTAAATAAAAGCTCAGGAAAAGCAAAATTCTTAATATGACCCTGTAAAGTAATTGACAGTTTTTAGTTATTAAAATTGTGGGTTTTGCATTTATATTCTTAATTAAAATATTTAAATGATATGCAACATGTATAAACAATGCAAGTATGACGAGATAGTAAGTTACATTATAAACTTGTAACAAGGCAGGAAATATCTTATTTTACCTGTGTGTCATAAGCAGTAGGTTGATTATGATAGATACTTACCATAAACCACCAAAATAACTTAATAGCAACACTTCTTTCTACTCACTGGGAAAAAAAAAAGTGTAGTAGTGTCAGAAAAAGTCATTTAAGGTACATATTTTAATAAGAAATACATTTAGTAAAGTATGATAATATTGAGAACCAGGGAATTTAGAAATTTTAAAAGTCAAGTTTTTTTGATTTCTTCCCTAAAATATTTCTACTAAATTTTCAAAATTTGTTCACAGGAAACACTGCTTACAAACAGCACACATTTACTTTCTCCCTAATAAACATCTTTTTTTTTTTTTTTTTTGGTACGCGGGCCTCTCACTGTTGTGGCCTCTCCCCGTTGCGGAGCACAGGCTCCGGACGTGCAAGCTCAGTGGCCATGGCTCACGGGCCCAGCCGCTCCGCGGCATGTGCGATCTTCCCGGACCGGGGCACAAACCCGCATCCCCTGCATCGGCAGGTGGACTCTCAACCACTGCGCCACCAGGGAAGCCCCTAATAAACATCTTTGATAAATATCTAGAACATCCAGGCAAAACACAGTTAAATTATTGGTATCGTTAAAAAAAATCGTGTTTTTGAGTGTCAAAGAAGCAAAATAAAATTAAAATATCACAGTACAAATCATAATTATGTCAAATCAAATGTGTGTGTAACAGGGAAACAAAGAAGTAGTACATTAAATCACAGCTAGGTTAATAGCATGTCCTACATAATTAATACACCACTTAAGAAAATAATTTAACTAAAATACATAAAAGGAGTAAAATTATCCATTACTTTAACATATTCATTTTTAATGTCATTCATTTGAGTGAAAACGTCATTCTAATATTTTGTAAAATGTTGCAAATATTACGCTTCTTTTTTTATGGGTCTCTGACAAATACAATTTTTGGATTACATACAGTTTATGTTTTTTCTCTCCTTTTGATCTTAGATATTTTCACTATAATACCAAGTTTTGGGTTTTGTTGCAGTCTCCACAATAAAGCTGAAAAGCTCTAAAAGGAATGTGTAATACTGAGGCAGTGAGAGCGAGAGATGAGAAGAAAGGAGGAGGAGCAGTTCTGAATCTCATGAACCTCAGTGGCAAACTTCTAGGAGCTGTTTACTCTCCTTTTAAATGAATTTCTGGCTGTCTTGCACCTTGCTGGCATGGACACATCCTTACTTGTTGTCTTTTGTCAACTGTGAAAATGACTAAACTGAAAAAAACGTTCTCCAGGAGACGTTATAGTGTCTGTTTCAAAGTGGACCACCCTCTCCACTAGCCTCCGTTGTGCTCAGAGCAGGCGTATTAGGGAGGTCCAGCAGGCTTTGATCATGGAGTTTCTAGAAGTGAAATAGATAGCCTAATAAGTTCTTTATTTGATCTGTATAAGCAGAAAAGGTTAGGTCAAGTGAACAAAAGTCTAACAGGAATCATAAAAACAGGGTCAGAGTTGCTCAGTTAGTTAAATCTGATTCAGTTTATAGACCCAGAAGCCCTTGAATAAAGGGAAGGCCAGATCTCCTTGAGGAAGGACTCTGGTATGCTGCCAGCAATTTATACTGTTAACTTTTCTCCTTTCCTTCCCCAAAGGAACCTGTAGCCTTTTACCAGGGTAACTGTGCATTGAGGAAAAGGAAATAAACAGACCTTATGGGAACTGCTGGACATTGGCTTTGAACTGACACTAATACTGGAGACCCAAAATGTCAGTGCGATATACCAGTCAGAGTAGAGCCTTCAGTCGGTCAGTTAATCTGTGGAATTTTAGCTCCGGAGGTCCATCTCACCTTGGGTCCATTTTTCCTGAATGTATTATTTCCTCAATTCCTAAATGCATAATTGGAAGAGACATATTCAGCAGCTGACAGAATTCCCACATTGGTTCCCTGAGCTGTGCTGTTTGGACTGTTATGGTGGAAAAGGCTAATTGGAAGCCCATAGAACCATCTCTATCTAGGAAAATAGTAAACCAAAAATAATACCATATTCCTGGAGCGCTTACAGAGATTAGTGCCATCAAAAAGGACTCGAAGGATAGAGGGGTGGTGATTTCCACCACATCCTCCTTCCGTTCACCTATTTGGTCTGTACAGAAGACAGATGGCTCTTGAAGAGTTACAGTGGATTGTCATAGACTGAACCAGGTGGTAACTTCAGTCCAGCGGCTGTAACAGATGTGTTGTAATTGAGCAAATGAACACACCTGGTATGTAGCTCTTAAGCAGGCAAATGCCCTTTTCTCCCTTCCTATCACTAAGGTCCAGCAGTTTGTTTTCAGCTGGCAAAGCCAACCATATAGCTTCACTGTCTTGTCGCAGGAGTATATCAGCTGTCCAGCTCTATATCATAATTTAGTTTGTAGGGATCTTGATCACTTTTCCTTCCATCAGATATCACACTGGTCCATTCCACTGATGTTATTATGCTGATTGGATCTAGTGAGCAAGAAGTAACAACTACTGTAGACTCATTGGGAAGACATTTGAAAGCTGGAGGATGGGAAATAAATCCAACAAAAATATAAGGGGCTTTCTACCTCAGTGAAATTTCTAGGGGTCCAGTGGTATGGGGCATGCTGAGGTATCTCTTCTAAGATAAAGGATAAGTTGTTGCCTCAGGCCTCTTCTACAACTGAAAAAGAGATGCAAAGCCTAGGCCTCTTTAGATTTTGGAGGCAACATATTTTTTATTTGGGGGTAATACTCCAGTAAATAATGAGTGTCTCAAAAAGCTGCTAGTTTTGGGCTTCCCTGGTGGCGCAGTGGTTGAGAGTCCGCCTGCCGATGCAGGGGACACAGGTTCGTGCCCCGGTCCGGGAAGATCCAACGTGCCGCGGAGCGGCTGGGCCCGTGAGCCATGACCGCTGAGCCTGCACGTCCGGAGCCTGTGCTCCGCAATGGGAGAGGCCACAACAGCGAGAGGCCCGCGTACCGCAAAAAACAGAAAACGAGAAACAGCTGCTAGTTTTGAGTGTAGCCCAGAGTAGGAAAAGGTTCTGAAACAAGTCCAGGCTGTCGTACAAGCTGATCTGCTGCTCGGACCACTCTGCTAGCAGCAAAGACCAATACTGAGTCCCCAGTAAAGCACCATTCGCTTGAGTGATCGGCCATCTACCTGGTGGCAGGTTGATTACATTGGACAGCTTCCATCATGGAGGTGGCACTTTTTCTTACTGGAATAGGTACTTACTGTGGATATGGATTTGCCTTCCCTGGATGTAATGCGTCTGCCCAAACTACTATCCATGGACTTACAAAATGCTTTATCTACTGTCATGGTATTCCATACAAATTTGCTTTATATATTGGAACTCCCTCCACAGCAAAAGAAGTGTGGCAATTAGCTCATGGAATTCACTGGTCTTGCTGTGTTCCCCACCGTCCTGAAGCAACTGGCTTGATAGAATAGTGGAAAAGCCTTTTGAAGACTTATTACAGTGCCAGGTAGGTGGCAACAGATGATAAGTCTGGGGCAGTGCTCTCCACAGGGGCATATGTTTTCTGAGTCATCATTCCATATATGTTGCTGTTTCTCACATAGCCAGTATTCACAGGTTCTGTGTTCCTGTTCCCATGACCTTATGCTTTCCTCTTCTAGAGATCTTACTTCCAAAGGGAGGAACACTTCCAAGGAGACACAGCAATGATTCCATTGAACTGGAAATTAAGACTGTTGCCCAGCCACTTTGGACTGCCCATTCCCTGAATCCACAGGCTTACTGTGCTGACTACCAAGGAGAACCTGGACTTGAACCCACAATAGGCATAAGGGGGAGTACATCTGGAGTATGGGCGATCCCTTAGTGTCTCTTATGACCTATGCATAAGGTCAATAGAAACCACAACAACCTAATCCAGGTGGGACTCCTAATGACCCAGACCCTTCAAAAATGAAGGTTTTGGTCACCCCACCAGGGGAAGAAACTATAAACAGCTGAGGTGCTTGCTAAAGGCAGTGGGAATATAGAATGAGTAGTTGAAAAAGGTTGTTACACATACCAACTATAATCACATGACGAGTTACAGAAATAAGGACTGTAATTGTCATGAATATTTCTCCTTATTTTGTTACAAACATACTTGAATACATAAATGCTTATAAACTATTTTTTCTTCTTCCTACTCTGATCCTCTTATCATATAACATAAGGTGTATTAACTTTATATCATAGTATTTAATATTGTTCATTTTACTTCATGGTATTTAAGTTATAGGCTATCAGGAAGAGTAAACATCACTCAAAATGATGTTTCCTCCTCTTTCTTAGAAAGAAGAGGAGGAGAAGTATGATATTAGGTGAAACTATGACCTTATTATTGCCTTTATTTAGAGGTTAATATGGGTTAAGGATTGTTGTACCACATTGACAGGGTACAGACTTGTGACGGTTAATTATATATGTCGACTTGAGTGGGCCACAGGATGCCCAGATATCTGGATAAATATTATTTCTGAGTGTGTCTCTAAGAGAGTTTCCTGAAGAGTTTAGCATTTGAACTGGTAGATTGAGTAAAGTGGATAGCCCTCCCCAATCCAGTCCATAGAGGGCCTGAATAGACAAAAAGGTGGAGGAAGAGAGGATTTGCACCCTCTCTCTCTCTCACCCTGCCTGATTATATAAGCTGGAACATCAAACTTTTCCTGCACTGCTCCTGGTTCTCAGGCCTTCAGACTCAGGTTGGAATTTATACCATTGGCTCCTGGTTCTCAGGCCTATGAACTGTCCCACTGGCTTTCCTGGGTTTCCAGCTTGCAGAAGGCAGATCATGGAAATTCTCAGCCTCCATATGAGCCAGTTCCTTATAATAAACCTCATTTTAGATACATATCCAATTGTTCTGTTTCCTTGGAGAACCCTGACTAATATGGGTGTGTAAACATTCTTAACTCTTTGATCTTTGATCCTTTGAGTTATTTTCCTTATTAAACAGACCAGTCCAAACACCCTCTTCCCACCAGCTCTTGACTTGAAGGAACCCCTGCCCCATGCAATTAGTAATATTAATTGTCTTGAAGCCAAGAATGTGCTGATTCCCACTAAGAAATGGGTGGAGAAGATATGATCTCCTTTTGGGTTTTCAATGCATTGTCTCCTAATGCTGTATCAGACTAGTTATCAGATTCTCCCTATTTGTCTGATTTTTTGTTGGTTTGATTTTCACAAATGTTCGGTATTTTCAGATGATATCTTTTTTTTTTTTTTTTTTTTTTTTGCGGTACGCGGGCCTCTCACTGCTGTGGCCTCTCCCGTTGCGGAGCACAGGCTCCGGACGCGCAGGCTCAGCGGCCATGGCTCACGGGACCAGCCGCTCTGCGGCATGTGGGATCTTCCCGGACTGGGGCACGAACCCGTGTCGCCTGCATCGGCAGGCGGACTCTCAACCACTGCGCCACCAGGGAAGCCCAGATGATTTCTTTTTATAGTGTGTTTTCATGAACAGAACATTCTGAACATCCTAATTATTTAAAAAAACATTTTTATGATAACATTTATATACATTTGCTTATGAAAAAAATCATCAATTTCTAAGAAAATAAAATATTCCCCAAATGGAATAAATTTACCTCTCTCATTCCAGAGAGTTTGCTGTTGGTCTGCAGTTTAAAGTTGACCTCCCTTACAATGCTGGGATGCAGACTCAATAGAACTATTATAAATGATGTAACTATTTCAGATAGTGATCTTTGAACACAAACATTGTTATGAATAGACAAGAAGCCACAGATAATTTTAAATGTGGGGTGCGTCACGGAAGACTCAGAAAAGTGTCAGTCATGAATGTCATCAAGACTTATCTTTTTACCAGGAGGCTGATGTCATTTATTTTTCTCATTTGTGTTTCAGTCTTCCACTGAACCGAGAAGATTTTTGTGACCTTCTCAAAACTAGTTTCATAAATCCAAATCTTATTTCAAGATTTCACTTTACTAATTCATTTCCTTTCCTTTCCCTGGCAAGTGAGCCATATCCACAGAACTGCTAATGGAACTCTCTGGGGTCTCATAAGAATTGTGATGAATTTAGTTCAACTCCTGTAATAACAAAAGAAAAACCTGAGAAAATGCAGTTTATTGATCAAATGAAATGCAGCCCTCCCAAAAGTATATTGTAGATGCAAAAACAATTTACGGATCAAAGTCATTCTCTTATTTTGGCAATGCTGGATGGCTAACTTTTCACTACATTTCTCAGTAAAGCATTGGAGTATAAAATGGATTTTACTTAAAACAATATTTAAATAATTAAAGTGGTTGACAGGTTGGTGGATATGTTTCCTTTATGAAGTTAGCATACAAGGAACTCTATCAATAGGGCACATGTTTTGGGCTTATTCAGTAAGATAAGATAACTTCTCTTAGTCATCTATAATTTCTCATGTATTTTACTGTAATAACAAATAAGAATGCTTTAATTGGATTGTCTAGCTGGATCATCTCTGAAGCTTGTTAGATTTAATTTTGTGTATATTTTATCCTTCGATACATTTATATAAATTCTGTCTTTTACGTAAAGCTAACATTTCCTCTGATCTTGCAAATGCATGTGGTAATTTCTAAATAAGTCTAAAATTCAATACATCTATTATTTTATTTGTAATATACATTATAGAAACTTAGATATAATAGAGATTATTACCATATGGTATTAACTTCACTTGTATACCTTGGGTAAGTTATGAATAGTTCTAATTAAGAACTCTTATTTCATTCTGTGTTATATATTAATCAGGTTTTTCATGGCTCAGCTTAAGATCATCTGTCACATGAAGCTTTACCTAACTAATCTCATCATCTGTTTACTTTGATGATGCTGTGATGACTAACCCTATCACTGCTCTGATTTTCCTGAATATATTCTACATATTCAACATGAACTCTGGTTTACAAATTATTTTAGAATCTATCTATCTAGCTTCTGATACCTATATGTATACAAATTCTCCTAAATAAGTTAAACTTCCCCTTTCTTCTTTTTGTATACCATTCTCCCTTCTCATTTGATAAATGAATGCTTGATAAAGTTTTTCATTTATTTTTTAATTCAGCAAAACTTGCATTGAAGAATTATGTTCAAGACAGTTATAGAAGATAAAATGAAATGAGTGTAAGTCCAACTTATTCAGAGTTAACTACAGGATAAAATTATTATTTTCATAGTTTAAATTAGAATCCTTCAAAATAATGCTATACTCCTCATTTCCCTTCCAGTGATAAAGACTGTTCTGAAAACTATTTTTTATTTGAAAGCCATCACACTGAGGTTTACTTTACATTAAAGCATCTGAAAATTTTGGAGAACAGGACAACTGATGATGGAATAAGGGCTAGTTTGTAACACTGTTAATGAGTATATATCACCCTCCTTTAAACCATTAGTTACAAAGAGATTTGGGGCATATTATAGAAGAATTATTATTATTATAGAAGGTGAATCACTTCACATTGCAATGCTTTAAAAAAGCATTAATAGAATAAGTATTGGTGGCATATTTTATAAAACAGTTTGTTTTCTAATACATTGGTTCATATTTGACATTTCCTCCAAAGAATCATATTTATATTAATGAAAAATGGACTAAAATGGGTTTTAATATGTCAGTGGATTTTTCTTCTGCCCTAGTCAAACTGTTTTATCTTTGGAAACTTCTAAAGATAATGAGTTAAATTTTCCCCTATGGCCCCTTAAAAATAAATCACAGCTTTATAGATTTTATAGCTTACTTGAAATACATCAACTACCCTTGAAATCACATCCATATTGAATTGGAGGCCTTTTAAAATTCCTTTTAAGAAAGGCTGGAACTTTAACCTCAGAGTCTCTGTATTTAAGTGTGTGTGTGTGTGTATATATATATATATATATATATATATATATATATATATATATTTGTTTGTTTTCCTCTTCACCTAATTAAGGATGTGTTTAATTTAGGGTACTCATTCAAAGGGGAGATTAAAAGACAGTGCTTCACTGGGAAATTTCTTTTGGTCAGTATCTCAGTTTGCTAGAGAAGATTTCAGAAATTTAGAGAAGAAAAATAACCTCTGTTAAAGTAGTTGAAAAAATTAGTTAGAGGCTGCTGTTCTTTGGTGATTGTAAACCTGAATATAGGTTGAAAAATAAAATAAAACTTGAGTACATTTTCACATAGATTGTGATGTATTTAAAAGGAGGATATCTACAGATAGTTTAATTTCCTGGATGAAGATAATTTCTAAGTCTATAGTGACATAATAAACTTACTGAATCATATAACCAATGTTTTATTTCATCATCATCATCATCCAACCTGATGATTATTTTCAGCAAACATCAAACTCTGACAGATTGAATATCACCTGAATTAGCTAGTAGAAGAGACTACCAGAATCTGGTTAAAAATAAAGATCATGCAGAGGTAGACCAATTGTGTGCAGTAATGTGCATGAATATTGTGTGATATTGTCTCTGTCAGGCAACTTAAAATCTACAAAGGCAAGTAAACTATTTATATTAAAAAGTATATTAACTTAAGAGTAACTGCATGGTGGGAAATTTTGAGAACAATGTTATGAGATTCAAGGCCTTGTCTAAATCATGGGACATTTTATGGAGATGGTAGACTATTAATCAATCTTGAGAGGTGTGTAGGACTTCGTCAACGTAGTGGGAGAATGGTTGGGGAGGGATAGCAAAACAAGGCAGAGAGGCTTGAGAACTGTTTTGTTACTGTTTTGTATTGTTTAGTGAGACTGGAACAGTGTTTTGATTTAGAAAAGTATTGGATGATATATGTAGGAAAATAGAGGGCATCACATGATCTGCTTGGGAATCTTGTTGAGGAGTATAAAGGAGAGTTTAATCAGAATAAGTATCTTGCTTTAATTAAAGACAAATTTGTCTTCAGTATGTCCAACAGATGTAAAATGATAAAAACTAGGGGTATAAAATGAAGGTGCTGGCTACTGTGATAGTCTAGAAGAGAGTGGTCATGGGGGCTTGTGGAAGAATGGTGATTGTAGGGTTGAGAAGGACATAATTATATGAGAAGTATTGTGGTTGTACCGTAAATAAATTTGGCCCAAGATAGATGCTGTCAAAGTAAGAGTTAAGGATGCCTCTGAGTCTGTAAACTTTGTAGACCACAAAAATCATGGAGTCCTGAATAGAAGCAGAGAGTTCAGAAATGTAATTTGTTCAAGAAGGTAAAGGAATGAATTTTGTTTAACGATCCAGTTGGACAAATATTAAAGGCAAAGGGCATCCAGAAGTTAGATTTTGGAGTTGGAGCATGAGGGAGAGTTTGAGAATGAAGATAAAAATTTGGAAATCCTCTGTTAAATATAATAATTATACTTTTTTTAAAAAAAGCTGTGAATCATCCAGAATAAGAGAAATGAAAGGAGGATGAGAAAAAGAAAGAAAATAAAATACTAAGAAATTTTCCACAGAGAAGAATTATATTTCAGGAGGAAAAGGGAAGAGAAATAGAAGGACGCGGAGGAATGGAAGGAAAAGAAAGAGGAAGAATCTTTCAGGGGCATCATTTATTTTTCAAACCAAAGTTGATATACTAGATCAGAATCACCTGGAGGTCTTGTTAGACCACAGATTTTTGGGTCCACGACCAAAGTTTCTGATTTAGTAGGTCTTGGATGAGGTCACATGATGCTGATATGCTATTCTGAAGGTGACATTTTGAGAAACATGGCACTAGAGTGTGATGGAAAATAAGAGGAAGTTTTCAAGAAGATGAGATGGTCCGAATGTCAAATATAATTGCGTATTCAGGAATAATAAGTACTGAGAGCTGACATATTAGTTTTCTCTTCTAGTATATTTGATTTCCTTAATTATCCTACACATGAGTTAGACTTTAGTAACCTGAATTAATGATATTAACAGCATTAAAAGAAGTTGCGGGCTTCCCTGGTGGCGCAGTGGTTGAGAGTCCGCCTGCCGATGCAGGGGATGCGGGTTTGTGCCCCGGTCCGGGAAGATCCCACATGCCGCAGAGCGGCTGGGCCCGTGAGCCATGGCCGCTGAGCCTGCGCGTCCGGAGCCTGT
>RJWK010065693.1:0-12010 GCA_004363435.1 Platanista minor | reverse complement strand
GCACACTGGGCTGTGTGATGGAGGTGAGGGGCCGCCCACCTGGGGAAATCTCTCTGTGGGGAGGGGCAGCCCTGCTGTGGGACTCCTAGGAGGAAACGCGGCTCCACCCTCAGGTCCAGAGGAGCACCCTGGGACCTCGGACCCACGCCCAGGCCCCTCCGCAGTGCGTGACTCCGGACAAGCTGGAGGCTGCGCCCTCAGAGGCTGCCCTGGTGGAGCGGGCCCTGGAGCTACTCTCCGAGCACCGTTCCTGGGCCGGCATCGTCCTCCTGGGGCCCGAGGACTTCCCGGACTCTTCGCCGTCCCCAGGCCCTGGCCATGTGCGCATCAAGATCTGCATGGACATCGATGACGTCACAAGAACCAATAAGATCAGGGACAGGTGGGGGCCTTGTGGGGCGGGGCCGAGGGAATGGAGATGCCAGGGAGCATCCCACCTACCATAGACCTTGGTAAGCGGAGCCCAAGACTCCTTAGACCAATTGGGGCCTGCGGTGGGCGGAGCCTATGGTGTGTGGGGCGCGGCCAAGGGCTTGGCAGGTGCGGCTCAACGCCTCGGCTTCTGGGATAAGATTAGAGCGCTTGGCAGGTGGGGCTACGTGCGTAATTGAGGAGGCAGGTGAGGGCGGAGCTAAAGTTGTGATGGGCAGGTCCCAGCCACTCCCATATTCCCCTCAGATTTTGGGACCCCAGTCCGGCTGCTGACGCGCTGATGGACCTGCGTTACGTGTGGGGCGGCTTCGTGTACCTGTAGGACCTGCTAGAGTGCGCAGCCGTGCGCGTGCTCACTGGAGCCGCGCCCCGCGCCGGCCTCTATCTGCAGCAGATGCCCTACCCGTGCTCCGTGGACGACGCGTGAGCGCCCCCTCCTCACTCATTCACCCAGATGCCAGATCCCTGGTCTCAGGGTGCGGCCAGGGTTCCGTTTGGAATATTCACGCAGTCAAGGCTGAGAACTACAGTTTAGAGGGACCACTCCCCGTGACTTGTAGCGGGAGGAGCAGGGATTCCTGAGGGTCGGGGGTCTCCGGGAGCTGGGAGAACGTGACCTAACAGCCGGAACCCTGAGGCGCCATCAGGTGTCTGATGATAAGGGAGGACAAATGTCCTCGGCTGGCCTCACCTTGGGATCCCAGGGCGCGCACCGTCGTGCCAGATGGGGGCAGCGCGGGGTCTCCAGCCTCCACCCCAGCTGCCCACTGCCCCAGGTTCCTGCGCGTGCTGAGCCGGTCACTGCCACTCTTCCTGACGCTGGCCTGGATCTACTTGGTGGCGCTGACCGTGAAGTCTGTGGTGCGTGAGAAGGAGACGCGGCTGTGCTGTACGATGCGTGCCATGGGGCTTGGTGGCGCCGTGCTTTTTTCTGGGCTGGTTCCTCATTTGTCTCGGGCCCTTCCTTCTCAGCACCGCGTTGCTCGTGCTGGTGCTCAAGGTGGGCGCACCCCGGCCTTCCCGGCTCCAGAATGGGTGCGCGTGTACGCGGGAGGGTAACAGGCAGGGGGCGCCTCGCGGGGTTGCGCGTCCCTGGGCCAATCTGTGCGCTCCCTCCAGCTGCCTTTGCCTCCCGGCAGCTCGGGGGCATTCTCCCCTACAGCCACGCGGTGGCGCTCTTTCCGTTCTTGGCGGCTTTCTAGGTGGCCACGGTGGCCCAGAGCTTCTTACTGAGCGCCTTCTCCCGAGTCAACCTGGCAGCCGCCTGCGGGGGCCTCGCCTACTTCGTGTTCTATCTGCCCTACATGCTGTGCGTGGCCTGGCGGGACCAACTGCCCGTGGGCGGCCCTGTGGCCGCGGTGAGAGCCGGGTCGGGTGGGGTGCGGGGGTGCGAGGCGCCCTTGCTTTCCACCCACCTACCTACCTGCCCCAACCCGCAGAGCCTTCTGTTGCCCGTGGCCTTCGGCTTTGGCTGCGAGAGCCTGGCACTGCTGGAGGAGCAGGGCGAGGGCGCGCAGTGGCACAACGTGGGCATTGGGCCTACAGCCGATGTCTTCAGCCTGGCCCAGGTCTCGGTTCTTCTGCTGCTCGACGCTGCGCTCTACGGCCTCGCCACTTGGTACCTGGAGGCCGTGTGCCCAGGTGGAAGGGAGGCTGGGCTGAGGGGCGGGGCCCAGGATGGGGCGGGGCTTAGGGGTCTGGAAGCCGGAGGTGAGAGGGTGGGGATTCCTGGCACCTGAGCACATGCGCACAGGTGGCTGCGTTTGAGGGATGGTCTGGGGCGGGCGGGGCTTCCTGATTATTTCCTACCTAATCCCAGGGGTATGGCCAGCAGCCGGCACACTCCAGGGGAATGGGCTCAAGGGGTAACTGAGCACCACTCCCCACAAGCGAGTACGGGATCCCCGAACCGTGGAACTTTCCCTTTCGGAGGAGCTACTGGTTTGGGCCTCAGACCGCCAAGAGCCCCGCCCCCTGCCCCGCAGGACCCCAAGGGTGAGGCCTGGCAGACCTTAGCAGCTACTTCCCTGTCTGGATCCCTAGGCCCCCCCAAAACCCAGGTTCCCACGGATCCCAATCCTCTGGACACCCCCAGTTCTCCAGGCCCCCTGAGGCTCCCCTAACTCCTACCAACCCCTGTTCCACAAGTCCCCGACTCCACAGACCAGCTTGAACGGCCCCCAGGACCCTGGGGGCTCCCATGGCTGAGTCTGCTCCCCTTCCCCAGTGCTGGCGGAGGAGGCGCCCCCTGGCCTGATTCCAGGGGTCTCCTTATGGAGCCTGGAAAAGTGCTTTCCTGGCAACCCGCAGCCGGCCCTGCACGGGCTCAGCCTGGACTTCTACCAGGGCCTCATCACCGCCTTCCTGGGCCACAATGGGGCTGGCAAGACGACCATGCTATGAGCAGCCGTCGCTCCCCTCCCCATCAGTTCCTCTCTCCCTGCCCCGCAAGGCCTCAGCTTGCACACCTGTTCAAGGGGAAGGACATCTGGGGTCAGAAGGTCCCTGTCTGTACAGTGAGGGCAGGACACCCCCCTCCCCATTTCACTTTGGATCCCCCCACCAAGTTCACTTTGGATCCCCCCACCAAGTTTACTTTGGATACACAATAGGTAGGCAACAAGTATTTTCTCTGAGGTTCATTTTCCTTCCCCTGTAAAATGGGAACATAATACTCTTTCGGTCTGGGCATACAGTAGGTGCCCTATATGTGCTGGTGCCTCTTCTCTGGGAACCTCAGTTTCCCCCTCTGAAGGAGCAGCTGCTCTGCGATCCTTGCACCCCCAGGTCCATCCTGAGCAGCCTCTTCCCACCCACTGCTGGCTCCACCTGTGTCCTGGGCCACGATGTCTGATCCAACATGGCAGCCATCCGGCCCCCCCGCCCCCCGCCGGGAGTCTGCCCACAGTACAGTGTGCTGTTTGACATGTGCGTCTCAGTGGGCCTGGGGCATGGCAATGGGGGGCTGGGTGCTCTCTGGGCCCCTACCCACCGTGGTAGCCACATTTTTTTTTGCCCATGGCCACAGGCTGACCGTGAATGAGCACGTCTGGTTCTATGGGCGGTTAAAGGGTCTGAGTGCAGCTGCTGTGGGCCCCGAGCAGGACCGTCTGATGCAGGATGTGGGACTGGTCCCCAAGCGGCATGCACAGACTCGCCACCTCTCTGGGGAGGAGCCTCTGGGTCTGCAGAGATGAGGATGGGGAGAGGGGGCTAGGGCTTTATCCTGAGGATGGTGGGATGCCAGAGGAGACAGGAACTGAGGTCCAGGTGGGTAGGGAGAGGCGCAGAGAGGCGCAGAGAGAAGGGAGGTAGCCCTGCCCAAGCCTGTGGGTCCTGCTGAGATCCCAACCCAGGTGGGATGCGGCGGAAGCCTTCAGTGGCCATTGCCTTTGTGGGTGGCTCCCAAGTCGTTATCCTGGATGAGCCCACAGCTGGTGTGGACCCTGCTTCCCGTCGAGGCATTCGGGAGCTGCTGCTCAAATACCGTGATGGTAAGAATTGGGGGTGGCCTGAGGTTCCCCTGGATTCTGCTTGAAAGGCCAGAAGATGTTTCTGACAAAGAGGTGTTGGGGGATGGGATTTTGAGGGATGAATGAGTAGGAGTTCACTGGATGAGTAGGAGTTCACTGCATGGGGCAGAGACCACAGCTTCGACAACCTGATTGCATGAGTGGGTTGGGTCCCATGCTCAGATCGCACATTGATCCTCTCCCCCCGCCACCTGGATGAGGCAGAGCTGTTGGGAGACCGTGTGGCAGTGGTGGCAGGTGGCTGCTTGTGCTGTTGTGGCTCCCCACTCTTCCTGTAGCGTCATTTGGGCTCCGGATACTACCTGACACTGGTGAAGGGTCCCCCAGCCCTGGCCACCAGCAAAAAGGTGAGGGCTGGAGCTGACCTCCGACCCCTGGCCCTCAAGGCTCTGGCCAGCCCTGATGGCCATGGCAGTTGGTGCCCCTCTGTCCGTAGGGTGACACTGACTTGAAGGACAGCATGGATCCTGGTCAGGAAAGGGAGCCAGGCAGCCAGGCCAGCACTGCCGGTGAGGGCCGGGGTGGGAGAGCCAGAGTGAGGGGCTGGTGGCTGGTAGTGCCTTGGTTCAGGGCAACAGGGCTTCACAACCCTGGGTTTGACCCCTGACCCCGGGCTGAGCCGACACACGGACCTACTCCTGGACTCCGACCCTGGGTGGACTCTGGCTCTGAACCTGGGTCAAGTTCTACCCTTGGGTACCTAATCCTGATGTCCTCCGTCCTCAGGGACAGGTCCCTCATGGGTCACCCAAGCCCCTTCTCCAGGGGGACAGGGATAGGAGGGGCGGGGCAGGAGCCAGGGCTGCCCATGCCTCCAGGGCCCCTGACATACCCAGCTGCTGGCCCTGGCGCAGAGCCACGTGCCCAGGGCACGGCTGGTCAAAGAGCTGCCGCACGAGCTGGTGCTGGCGCTGCCCTACCAGGGCGCCCTGGACGGTAGCTTCGCTGAGCTCTTCCGTGAGGTGGACCAGCGGTTGGGGGAGCTGGGACTGGCCGGCTTCAGGATCTCTGACACCAGCCTGGAGGAGGTGTGGCTCCTGGGGCAGGTGTGGGGGTGCCAGGAGGAGGGCTGCCTGGAGGAGGTGGTGCTTGAAAGGATGAAGAGGAATCTGCCTATTGACAGGTGGGCGTCCCAGGGCGGAGGCAGGGCACACACAGAAGCCTGGAGAATCAGGGGTCCTCCGGGAGGCCTGGGGACCCCCAGTGTATGAGGGGTGGTGGCTCTCGAGTCTCCCTCCCTCCCTCCCTCCCCTGTGTCCCCAGGCTCTGAGTCCCCTGCTTTGTCTCCTCAGATCTTCCTGAAGGTGGTGGAGGACTGTGCTGTGGACACAGGCCCAGAGGGTGCAGCCGCAGGTCCCTGTCCTGATCCCTCATCCTGGTCCAGAGTTGGACCTGACTTTAGACCCAGTCCCCATCCCTGGCTGACGTGGCCCAAGGCATACCCCTGACCTCCACCCCTGATTCCTGACTCTACTGTGAGCTTTGACGTTAGCCCAGACCCCAGGCTGAACACTAACCCTGACCCTGACCCTGACCCTGACCCCAACACTGGTAACTCCGCAGATAGTAGACCCAGGCAGCACCCATGCTCAGGCATTGCTTATCTGGACGCGACTGCAAGGCTCCAGATTCCGCCAGAGGAGTCAGCCCTGGAGAATGGGGGGCCGGGTGAGTTGTCCCCACCCGGCCCTGTGGCCCCTCCTGGTCCCCAGGGCATGAGCACTGACCCTCCCATCCCTCACAGCGGGATCTGCCCCCGAGACACAGGCCTTGCAGGGCTCTGGGCCAGACGCCGCAGGCCATGTACAAGGCTGGGTGCTGACCCACCAGCAGCTCCGGGCCTTACTTCTCAAGCGCTTCCTGCTTGCCCACTGTAGCCACCGTGGCCTGTTCGCACAGGTGAGGGGGGCCAGGCACCAGGGAGGGCGTGTGGGGGACCCTGAGTGCCTGTTCTCCACTCTGTGACCTAATTCAACAGCCTAGCCCCAGGTATGTCCCCCACTCTGAACACTTTTATTGAGAGCTCTGGGGAGCCATGGTTGGTTCTAGAGCAGGATCAGGGAAGGGTGCAGGCCAGCAGCTTGGAGGGCAGACCAGGAGGGCAGCTGATGGGCTGGTCCTTCAGATTGTGCTGCCTGCCCTCTTCATGGGCTTGGCACTGGTGTTCAGCCTCATCATGCCTCCTTTCGGATACTACCCGGCCCTGCAGCTCAGTCCCAGCATGTGTAGCACCCCAGTGTCCTTCAGGTGGGTGCAGAGGAGAGGGGCCTGGTGGTGGGAGTGCTAGGGGCCTGTGGGTACAGCCCTGACCTGCGCCCCCTTTGCACAGCAAGGATGCCCCAGGGGACCCTGAATGTGCCCGCCTGCTCGAGGCGCTGCTGAAAGAGGCCGGATTGGAGGAGACTTACCTGAAAAATAACTCCAACAGGTGAGGGCCCGCCAGCCTGGACCTTTCTCCTCTCTGGCCTCAGTTTCCCTATCTGGGCTCTGGCCAGTGGGCCTCAGGGTGCCTCGGGTATCCCCCATGCCTGCTTGGGAGCTGGGCGCCCCCACATTCCAGGAGCCCTGGAAACCGGGTGCCCCAGCCCTGCACCCACCCCCTCAGGGCACCTGAGTGCACACAGCCTGCCGTCTGCCAGTTCTTGGTGCCCGAGGTTCCTGCAGACATGGCTAAGGTCTTGGCCAGCAGCAACTGGACTCCAGAGTCTCCGTCCCTCGCCTGCCAGTGCAGCCAGCCTGGTGCCCACCGCCTGCTGCCCGACTGTCCTGCTGTGGCCGGCGGCCCCCCACCTCCCCAGGCACCGACCAGCTCAGGCAAAGTGGTCCAGAACCTAACAGGCCGGAACCTGTCTGACTTCCTGGTCAAGACCTGCACACGCCTGGTGCGCCACGGGTGAGCACTGCCCTGGACTTGGCGTGCTTGGCCGTGGCATGGGTCCTCAGGTGGAGGAAGTGTTCTGGTCCTGGGGGAGGTTGGGGAGAGGGGGAAGTCCAGCCTGGGGTTCCCGGCTGGGGCCTCCTGGGAGCCCTCCCTGCCTCATCCTTTATCTCACCCAACTCAACTCCCCAGCATCTTTCTGTCTCTTTCTCACTCATCTTTCTGTCTGTGTGTCTGTCTCTCACAGCCTGAAGACCAAGAAGTGGGTAAACGAGGTCAGGTGAGGAGTGTCCCCTGCCTGGGTTCCATTCCTGTGCCCTCTGCCTGCCTGCTGGGGGACGTGCCACCCCATCCTCCCCGACCCTCAGCTTCCCCTCCTCCACTGCCTCACAGGTATGGGGGCTTCTCCCTGGGGGGCCGAGACCTGGGCCTGCCCTTGGGGCTTGAGGTGGGCTGCTCTGTGGAGGAGCTGCGGGCACTGCTGAGCCCCCCAACTGGGCGGGGCCGTCGACCACATCTTGAACAACCTCACAGCATGGGCTCTTGGTCGGGACATTCAGGATGGCCTCAAGGTGGGAACTGGGAGTGGTGGGCTGGCGCTGCTGGGCATAGGTCTGACCCCAGCACGCTGGCCCCTTGGCTCTGACCCTACCACAGACCTGGTTCAACAACAAGGGCTGGCATGCCGTGGTGGCCTTTGTCAACCGAGCCAACAACACTCTCCTACGTGCCCACCTGCTGCCAAGCTCCGCCCGCCGTGCCCACAGCATCACCACGCTCAATCACCCCCTGAACCTCACCAAGGAGCAGCTGTCTGGGACCGCGCTGTGAGTCCCCCAGCTCTGTGTATCCCCCCAGCCTCAGTTGGTTTCTCTGTTGTTTGGGGCAGGGGGAGTTGGATTTACGCTCTGCCATGCTCTTTCTGTGTAAATGGGGAACAGGAACTGCCCCTCTCCGCTCCCTAGGCCGGGGTAATGGGACATCATCAGGCTCCATGGGTTCCAGTCTCCCCCAGCTGCCTGCACATCCTCATCACATCAACTTATTCTACTAGAGACCTGGAAAACCTCTCCCTGCCTAATGACCCGAAATGGCTCAGGCCATCTCCCCAGTCCATGCCCAGCCCCAAGGACCTCTGTCCCATCAGTAGCGTGCACAGTTCCCCTATGAACAGCTCATGTACCCTTGCCCCCAGGATGGCCTCCTCAGTGGACGTGCTTGTCTCCATCTGTGTGGTCTTTGCCATGTCCTTTGTCCCGGCCCGCGTCACCCTTGAACTTTCTCTGGGACATGGTGCGGGGACTGCCTGTAGGGGTGGGGGCCCCGCCACCACTTGCCACTGCCCCTTCTGGCCCTTTCTGGGCAGGGACTTGTCTAGGATGGCCCAAGTGAAGTCTTGGGGATTGTGGGAGACCTCATGTCCTGCTACCCAAAGCACAGGGAGGAGGTCAGGGTGGGGCACAGTGCCGAGGGTGCCAGTTCCCACCCCTGCACACTGAGGGAGGAAACTGCCATCTCCAATGCAGTGTAACTACTTGGTGCCAGTGTCCATCGTGGTGCTCATCTTTCTGGCCTTCCAGCAGAGGGCGTATGTGGCCCCTGCCAACCTGCCTGCCCTCCTGCTGTTGCTACTACTGTATGAGTGAGGCCCCTAGCCCTTCAGGGCTTGTTCTTACTGACCGCCCCCCCCAACACTGTTGAGGGAGATGGGGCTCTGTAGCAGCTCCTAAGGAGAGGGTGTGGAGCTCTGAAGTGTGAACCCAAGTGTGATCTAATTCAGTGGTGTGCCGAGGTGGCCTTAAAAGCTCATCTTGGCCTGATCTACTTTATAGAGGCCTACAACACAGAATTAGGAAGGGAGATCTGTATTCCTTTCAGGGCTGCTCAGCCCCTGTCTGGCAGTAACAGTGGCTCCTGTTACCCCTCAGCTGGTCAATCACACTGCTCATGTACCCAGCCTCCTTCTTCTTCTCCATGCCCAGCACGGCCTACGTGGTGCTCACCTGCATCAACCTCTTTATCGGCATCAACAGCAGCATGGCCACCTTTGTGCTCGAGCTCTTCTCTGATCAGGTGGGACCCAACAAGGCTGGGCCTCGGGCTGGGGCTGGACTGGGCATCAGCCTCGGCCCCTTACCCACCTCCTTCTTCCTGCCCCTGAGTAGAAGTTACAGGAGGTGAGCCGGATCCTGAAACGGGTCTTCCTTATCTTTCCTCACTTCTGCCCGGGCTGGGGGCTCATCGACATGGTGAGAAACCAGGCCATGGCTGATGCTTTTGAGCGCTTGGGTGAGAACTTCCCTCCAGGTGGGGAAGTGCCAGGTGCGAGTCAGTTCTATAGGGTAGGGACAGACAGTAGCCCCCAGGAAGAGACCTGGAGGTCTTAGGTGGCCCCCAAGGGCTGGAGAGTCAAGTTAGACGTGCAGCAAAGCAGCCATAAAATCTAATTCCATTTGGTCACATCATAAGAGGTCTAAGGCCCTAAATAAGGGAGGTCGTGATACCGGTTTTCTTTTTCTTTTTTTTTTTCTTATATATATATTTTAATAGATTTATTTAATTAATTTATTTATTGGCTGCGTTGGGTCTTCGTTGCTGCACGAGGGCTTTCTCTATAGTTACGGCGAGCGGGGGCTACTCTTCGTTGTGGTGCGCGGGCTTCTCACTGTGGTGGCTTCTCTTGTTGCGGAGCATGGGCTCTAGGCGCACAGGCTCAGCCGTTGTGACTCACGGGATCCAGAGCGCAGGCTCAGTAGTTGCGGCACATGAGCCTCATTGTTCTGCGGCATGTGGGATCTTCCCGGACTAGGGCTCGAACCCGTGTCGTCTGCATTGGCAGGTGGATTCTTAACCACTGCAGCACCAGAGAAGCCCCGTATGCTGCTGTTTTCCATGCCAATTAGACCCCACTTGAGTGGCCTATTCATCTTGGTCCTTTCCCTTAAGAACCCAAGGTGACCTGAATGGGGAGAGGCCCAGAAACCAACCCCCTAAAATGACCCAATCCCTCCTTCATGTCCTCACAGGAGATGGGCAGTTCCAGTCACCGCTGCGCTGGGAGGTGGTCGGCAAGAACCTCTTGGCCATGTTGATACAGGGGCCCACCTTCCTCCTCTTTACACTCCTGCTGCAGCACCACAACTGCCTCCTGCCACAGCCAGGGGGGACGACGGAGGGTGGTAGGGGCTGGGATCTGGCTTTGGGGCCATTCATGTCTCTGTCCTCAGACCCAAGCTGAGGCTGCTGCCCGCCCTGGGAGAGGAGGATGAGGATGTGGCCCGTGAGCAGGGACGGGTGGTAAAAGGAGCCACCCAGGGGGATGTGTTGGTGCTGAGGGACCTGACCGAGGTGGGTGCAGCGTGCTGGGTTGGGCGGCTCCCACTGGCCCACCCACCTTTCTCATGGACCTGCATCCCTCCCAGGTGTACCCTGGGCAGAGGACACCGGCTGTCGACTGCCTGTGTCAGGGGATCCCCCCTGGTGAGGTAAATCCAAGGTGGAGGTCCTGGTGCAGGGGTGAGGCTGCCCTACTGTGCACCCAGTGCTCTTTACTGTGTGCCTACCTCCTCCTACTGAACACCTACTGTGAGCCTGTTGCCCTTTATTGAGCACCTACTGTGCACTTTTATTGAGTACCTACTGCCTGCCAATATTTGAAGTCCTATTTTGAGCCAATAAATCTCATTAAGCACCTACTGCATGCTTACATTTATTGATCCCTACTGTGTGCAACAAGGTATTCATAAGATCCTACTGAGGACAGATTTATTATTGAGCATGTATTGGACTCCCATACATGTGCCTCCTACCTTAATCAAGCACCTACTATGTGCCAGCACTTATTGAGTACCCCTTGTATACACTAAAGCATTACTGAGCCCCCCTTGTGTGTACCAAGGGTGTATTGAATGTCACCTTTGTGATGATCAACTTTTATCAAACCAACAGCATTTATTGAGCTCCTACTATATATGTATCAAGCACTTGCTAACTACCAATATTTAGTAGGTACCTGCTTTGTAACAGTTCACATTCAAGCAATTGTTTTGTGCAAACTTTTCTGCTGTGAGCCGTTTACTGGCCACCTACTAGGGGCTGGCACATACCTGTGCACATGTGTGGTGTGTTAGTGTTGCAGTTAGTCTTTAGCAAGTGCCTACTGTGTGCTGCCAACCTCTCCACGTTGGGCTGACTGCACACCCAGCATGAATTCTCACCAGGTGCCACTGCCATCAGGTACCCATTGCATGGCAGGAAACATTCTGAAATCTCCTGCCTCGATATTTATGGAGCACTGGCTGTGTGTGACCTTTATAGGATACCTACTGTGTGCCAGGATTGATTAAACACATGCTGTGTGCCAACCAGAATTCCTGCTACGTGACAGCTTTATGCCTACCCACACATCCCAGTATCTGCCCCAGGGGTCCCCTTGTCCACAGCCCTCCAGGTGGAAACTGAGTAACCCACCCCCAGAAATCAGAGATGCTGGGACAAGTGTCCAGGCCTCTGTGAGTACCGTCTGTAGGTGTACCCGCAGTGTTTCGGGTTGCTGGGCGTGAACGGAGCGGGGAAAACGTCCACGTTCCACATGGTGACCGGGAACACGGCGCCCAGCGGGGGCGAGGTGGTGCTGGCAGGCCACAGATGAGGGGCTCTGGAGCCCTTGTTCCTCCCCACCCCCCGCCTTTGCATGCACGGACCGGGTGGGGCTTGAGTCCCTGACCCCCACACCCCTGCAGGGTGGACCTGGCCCTGAGACACCTTCTGTCCCTTACCAGGGTGGGTGGGCCCTGAGACCCCTGCTTGCCCCCAGCATGGCCGGGGCCCAGCTAGTTCCTGAAGCTCCCTGTTCCCCATCCCCAGCGTGGCCCGGGAACCGGCCGCAGCTCACTGCCGCATGGACTACTGCCCTCAGACGGACGCCATCTTCGAGCTGCTGACCGGCCGCGAGCACGCCTGCGCGGTGTCCCCGAGGCCCAGGTTGCCCAGGTGACACTCCCTACAACCAACTCCTCCGGTCTCCGCCCCCAACCCCGCCCCTGGACCGCAGCCTACCCTGGTGCTCCTTGGCCACACCCTGAGTCCAGGTCCACCCACGCTTGGTCCTCTGGCCCCACCCCTGCCCTCCCCCAGCTCCTACATACTCACTTGGGTCTTCCTCCCT
>RJWK010065692.1:0-12009 GCA_004363435.1 Platanista minor | reverse complement strand
AATGCAACAGCACATTAAAAGGATCATACACTATGGTCAAGTGGGGTTTATTCCGGGAATGCAAGGATTCTTCAATATATACAAATCAATCAATGTGATACACAAAATTAACAAATTGAAGGAGAAAAACCATATGATCATTGCAATAGATGCAGAGAAAGCTTTTGACAAAATTCAACACCCATTTATGATAAAAACCCTCCAGAAAGTAGGCATAGAGGGAAATTTCCTCAACAAAATAAAGGCCATATGTGACAAACCCACAGCCAACATCATCCTCAATGGTGAAAACCTGAAACCATTTCCACTAAGATCAGGAATAAGAGAAGGTTGCCCACTCTCACTACTCTCACTCGACTTAGTTTTGGAAGTTTTAGCCACAGCAATCAGAGAAGAAAAATAAATAAAAGGAATCCAAATTGGAAAAGAAGAAGTAAAGCTGTCACTGTTTGCAGATGACATGATACTCTACATAGAGAATCCTAAAGATGCTAACAGAAAACTACTAGAGCTAATCAATGAATTTGGTAAAGTAGCAGGATACAAAATTAATGCACAGAAATCTCTGGCATTCCTATACACTAATGATGAAAAATCTGAAAGTGAAATCAAGAAAACACTCCCATTTACCACTGCAACAAAAAGAATAAAATATCTTGGAATAAACCTACATTAGTAGACAAAAGATCTGTATGCAGAAAATTATAAGACACTGATGAAAGAAATCAAAGACGATACAAACAGATGGAGAGGTATACCATGTTCTTGCATTGGAAGAATCAACATTGTGAAAATGACTCTACTACCCAAAGCAATCTACAGATTCAATGCCATCCCTATCAAACTACCACTGGCATTTTTCACAGAACTAGAGCAAAAAATTTCACAATTTGTATGGAAACACAAAAGACCCCGAATAGCCAAAGCAATCTTGAGAAAGAAAAACGGAGCTGGAGGATTCAGGCTCCCTGACTTCCGACTATACTACAAAGGTACAGTAATCAAGACAGTATGGTACTGACACAGAAACAGAAATATAGATCAATGGAACAGGATAGAAAGTCCAGAGATAAACCCACACACATATGGTCACATTATCTTTGATAAAGGAGGCAAGAATATACAGTGGAGAAAAGACAGCCTCTTCAATAAGTCGTGCTGGGGAAACTGGACAGCTACATGTAAAAGAATGAAATTAGAACACTCCCTAACACCATATCCAAAAATAAACTCAAAATGGATTAAAGACCTAAAAGTAAGGTCAGACACCTTAAAACTCTTAGAAGAAAACATATGAAGAACACTCTATGACATGAATCTCAGCAAGATCCTTTTTGACCCACCTCCTAGAGAAATGGAAATAAAACCAAAAATAAACAAATGGGACCTAATGAAACTTCAAAGCTTTTGCACAGCAAAGGAAACCATAAACAAGACGAAAAGACAACCCTTGGAATGGGAGAAAATATTCGCCAGAGAAGCTACTGACAAAGGATTAATCTCCAAAATTTACAAGCAGCTCATTTATCTCAATATCAAAAACACAAACAACCCAATACAAAAATGGGCAGAAGACCTAAATAGACATTTCTGAAAAGAAGATATACAGATTGCCAACAGACACATGAAAGAATGCTCAACATCATTAATCATTAGAGAAATGCAAATCAAAACTACAATGAGATATCATCAATCACCGGTCAGAATGGTCATCATCAAAAAATCTACAAACAATAAATACTGGAGAGGGTTTGGAGAAAAGGGAACCCTCTTGCCCTGTTGATGGGAATGTAAATTTATACAGTAAGTATGGAGAACAGTATGGAGGTTCCTTAAACTACTAAAAATAGAACTACCATATGACCCAGCGATCCCACTACTGGGTATATTCACTGAGAAAACCATAATTCAAAAATAGTCATGTACCAAAATGTTCATTTCAGCTGTATTTACAATAGCCAGGACATGGAAGCAACCTAAGTGTCCATCAACAGATGAAAGGATAAAAAAATGTGGCACGTATATACAATGGAATATTACTCAGCCATAAAAAGGAGCAAAACTGAGTTATTTGTAGTGAGGTGGATGGACCTGGAGTCTGTCATACAGAGTGAAATAAGTCAGAAATAGAAAAAAACAAATACTGTATGCTAACACATATATATGGAATCTAAAAAAAAAAAAATCGTCATGAAGAACCTAGGGGCAAGATGGGAATAAAGATGAAGACCTACTAGAAAATGGACTTGAGGATACGGGGAGGGGGAATGGTAAGCTGGCACAAAATGCGAGAGTGACACGGACATATATACACTACCAAATGTAAAATAGATAGCTAGTAGGAAGCAGCCACATATCACAGGGAGATCAGCTCAGTGCTTTGTGACCACCTAGAGGGGTGGAATAGGGAGGGTGGGAGGGAGGAAGACGCAAGAGGGAAGAGATATGGGAACATATGTTTATGTATAACTGATTCACTTTGTTATAAAGCAGAAACTAACACACCATTGTAAAGCAATTATACACCAATAAAGATGTTACCAAAAAAATATTTAGGCACTTGGTGGGAATGTAGCCTACCAGGTGGCTCTGTTCCTAAGTCAATAGCCATCTGGTTTTCTAGACAGGCTTCTTCTTAACTTCACTTTCACTTTCTCTCCCAAATTCCTCTTTCCCATTTGCAAATTCTTTTGTACAACCAAAGTCAGGTTTTTTCAATGAACTATTAGAGTAGGTGTGAAAGAAAAATATGAGAACATTAAAAAGGACTGGTGATGATTGAAATCCATGCCATGCTCTAGGAACACCAAAGAATCTGGAGCTGTGGATAGCAGGATATTCCTTAAGAGCATTTCATGGGGTCTTAAATTAGTCCCAGAGAACGTCCAGGACACTCAGCTTCCAAAGTCTTGACTTCCTTCAGGGAACTGGGATAAATATGAAGCCTAGGTCTGTCTATTTCTATGATTAGGAACGAAGTGATCTACAGAATGTGTAGCAACTAAAAAATATTGGCACCAAAAACTTCCCTCCTTACCATGTGGTGGCTCCAATAATAAGTTACCACTGCTTGATATTTGGGCCTTAGAAACTTTATACTTATGTCTACAATATTGTCAGGTGGGCTGGGAATGGGGCAGGAGTTAGCCTGAGACATGCACACTGAGGTGAGACAAGGGATAGATCCAAAGGTGAGAGAAGCCAAGTCATGTTCAGTGCTGCTTGGGCTGCACCTGTCTCCATATTCACTTTGGAAACGTCTGTACCAACAACTTGCATCCAGTCAATGGAGTTAGAATTAGACTGGTGGACACTGAGAGTCTAACAAGCCAGGTGGACACATTCTGCAAAGTCTTGTTCAAAGCAAGAATATCCAGGTCAGGAGCTGGGTTACTACAGCTAGAATCTGGACTAGTGAACTAGACAAGTAAACTGATTGGACAAAGGACAGGGCATCAAGGCTGCAGCTCTAGTCTGTGGACTGGGTGAATGTAGGGGAAGAAGGTAGAAGAAGTGAACTGCAACTGATTCTTACCCATCCCTCCCAGTAACCAATCCTGCTAGTAGATCTCAGATCTAATTAGTGGCAAGCAGTGTGAGAGCCCCTCAGTCATCCGGGGTCAAGAATCTTGGGTCTGGGATAATATAATACCAACCTGGAATGGGAGTCATGTTGCATAATTCATCGCCATCTGCAGTAGGTGAGGGGGCTGAGGCTCTAGCTGGGGAGCATCAGCAGAACCATCTGTGAGCAGCTGGGGACTCAGAAGCAGTGAAAGCAAGGCTAGGGATTGCTTTCTAATGCAGCACTGAGAAATTTGGACCTGTTAAGCTGTCCACAGTGATTACCATACAAGAGCTCTGTTGATAACTGCCTGGACTAGAATCCACTAAAAACAACAATTCCTACCAGAAAGCATTCGTATATGACATTGACATGCATAAATGGAAAGAAGGGGCGACTGGGAACCATCCTTTCAACTTGAAGCAAAAATACAAGGGTAAATCTTTTACAAGATTCTCTTTTATATCTATATTTCAAATCTTGGTTTCTCAGTGAATAAAATATATCTGATGATGAGAAAGCAAGATGAAGGAAAGACATATCCAAGAAGATATAAGCACTTCTCAGTCTCTAGTTTTTAGTCATGTGGGAAAAAAAATATTTTAAAGATGTATCTAGTTGCTTCTCCTTCTTAGAAAATTTAACTTTGGGCATAAGATATTATGTTAATGATAAAGAAAACATAATCCATCTGGAGTAACAGTGGAGGTTAATGTTAAAATTTATCAGCAAAATAGAATAAATATTTGTAGTACTAGGGTAAAAAGTCTGATGGGGATTACAGCTGCATATATGAGAAAAAATAATAATTTCTAGCCCTTTTTACCAACTCAGCAACTGACTTAAAAACTTTAGTAATTTAATATTATATTTCCCAAATGACAATGTTTTTTTTATCCATTGGAATGAGGACTCCAGGAGCACAGGGAATTTTATCTATTTTATTTACTGCTGTCTTTCTAATGTATAGAATGTAGCAAACACTCAGTAAACACTGTGAATAAATGAGAGAAACCAATTTGAAAGCATTATATCTGCACACGGACAGCCTCACACCCATTTCAGTGTTTCAACAAGGGCTCAGCTCTTCCCGTGACATCATCCTTGCCCTCCCCTTCCTTCCACTCAACTTATCATGGAGAGTTTGGGATCACTGACAACTAGAGGACGGCTCTCTGATCCTGAGCATCCCGTTTTTGTTCTGCTTTGATTCTAAAAAATCCAGTGGAAAAACCAAAAGGTGAGATGAGGCTATAAAAATTCCTGGAAATACTTTAGAATGCAGAGAATAAGGGTTTGGGGCCTGTCATGGAAAGACAATTTCCCTTTCAGTTTCTGCTCTTTTTTTTAAACTAATTAATTAATTTTAAAAATTAAGTTTATTGGAGTATAGTTGATTTACAACGTTGTGTTAGTTTCTGCTGTACAGCAAAGTGAATCAGTTATACATATACATATATCCACTCTTTTTTAGATTCTTTTCCCATATAGGTCCTCACAGAGTATTGAGTAGAGTTCCCTGTGCTATACAGTAGGTTCATATTAGTTATCTATTTTATATATAGTTGTGTGTATATGTCATTCTCAATCTCCTAAGCCAGCCTCTGCTCTTGATCACAAAGAGCGAAATAGAAGGATACATTGTTTCCCTTTAGGACTTAAATTCTGATACTTCAGTTGATTTTCACTCTCTTTCTCAAAAACTCTGTTATCATAACTGTGTTTGTAGTTAATACCCCCATTGAAATTTCCATTGACAGAAGGTGCCATTGTGCCACCTCCCACAAAATAGTAATCATGCCTGTGGCTTCTCGTGGACTTGGATCATTGCAAGTTGTTCAGTCACCTTTGTCTAAGAAATAAGGGGCACAGTCAAGGTACTGATTTTGCCAAGCTCAGTCAAACATCCTGAAATGTTTTCCAACATTGGAAATTTGACAAGATCCCAAGCATATTTGGCTCGGGTTCCCCTTTTCCCCTTAATTGCTGAGCACAAACAGAAAATGTAATCCATCTGCTTCAGAGTCATTTTCCCAAAGCTCATCCAAATTTTCCTTGGTCAGAACTATTTGAAGTCTCTGTCTTCATGAGCCTAACACCTTCCTCCTCACGTTTTATTTCTTGGAACTAGGAAGCAGACAGATCCAATAGGAACAGGACTCAGTTTCAAACACAAGACATAATCTGTAAAATCAGATGCTGGGGGTGGAGGGTCGAGTGTCTCACTTCCAGAATTACAGCTGTGACACATCTGAGGGGGAGTTAAGGGAGTCTCTACAACAAATGTGTCCTAAGAAGGCCAGAGAACACAACTAACTGAGCACAGAGTTCTCTCCACCCCTTATCCAGCAGCAACTTGGACCCAACACCTCTCCACAGTTCCCTGGTGGGAAAGTTGGGAAGCAGAGGTTTCACTAACTCCTGCTCTTTGGTAGTTGATCATATTGTAAACACTGGACTTGCAGCACAAGAAGGCTCACAAGATCCACCTAAGACCTTTTAATAAGACTTTGACACCCAAAGTGGGACAAAAATGGGTCAGAGTCCTAACTCCGAACTATTATGGTACTTACTGGTTTTGTGACCATGGGCAAGTTCGTTAATGTCTCTGAACTTATGCTTTTTCATTGTAAATAAAGATAAGAAAACCTTCCTGGCATATATATTGTGAGACTTAGGTAAGATTAGAGAGCTTAGCACAGTGCCTGACATTTGGAAAGCACTCGTTAATGACGACTATGTCTATCCTTATTGGTAATTTTTAGAACAGCGTTATTGAGGTATAATTCACATACCATACAATTTATTCATTTGAAGTGTACACTTCAGTGGTTTTCGGTATATTCATAGAGTTGTGCAATCATTACCACAATCAATTTTAGAACATTGTATCATCCGAAAAAGAAACTCCATATCCATTAGTCACTCACCATTACTTCCCACTCCTAGGCGACCACTTGTCTACTCTTTGTCTCTATGGATTTGCCTATTCTGGACGTTTCATATAAATGGAATTATACAATTTCATATAAATGGAATGATGTGGTCTTTTGTGACTGACTTCTTTCATATGACATAATATTCTCAAGGCTCATCCACGTTGTAGCATATATCAGTATTTCATTTAAATATATATATAATGTGAAAACATTTTCTCCCATTCTGTGGGTTGTTTTTACTTTCTTGATGATATCCTGTGAAGCAGAAAATTTATTACTTTTGATGAAGTCCAATTTACCAATTTTTTCTTTTGTTGCTTGTGATTTTGGTGCCATATCTAAGAAATCATTGTGAAATCCAATACCAGGAATATTTTCCCCCGTGTTTTCTTCTAAGCATTTTATAGTTTTAGCTCTTACATTTAGGTCTTTGATCCATTTTGAGTTAATTTTTGGGTATAGTGTGAGGTAAGAATCGAACTTCATTCTTTTGTAAGTCAATATCCAGTTGCCCCAGCACTGTATATTGAAAAGATTATACTTTCCCCATTGAATCTTGTGACACCACCTGTGGAAAATCAGTTGATCATAAATGAGAAGGTTTATTTCTGACTCTCGGTTCTCAACCATTGATCTATGCTTGTCCTCATGCCAATACCATAGAGTCTTGATTAATTGTCAATTTGTAGTAAGTTTTGAAATCAGAAGCTGTAAATCTTCAAACTTTTTGTTCGTTCCAAGATTGTTTTTCTATATTCAAGGTCATGTCACCTACAAATAAAGATAGTTTTACTTCTTCCTTTCCAATCTTTTGTTTCTTTTTCTTGCCTCCAGGATAATTTTTAATAGAAGTGACAAGAGCAGACAACTTTGTCTTGTTCTTGATCTTAGGGGAAAAGAATCTTTCATCATTAAGAATGAAGTTAGCTGTTGTCTGCTCATGTATGACCTTTATACAGTTGAGGAAGCTCCTTTCCTTTTCAAGTTTGTTGACTGCACTTATCATGATAGAATGTTATTTTTACTATACAAAAATGCAACGGTTCTATTTTCCCTTTTTTCTGCCTTTTTCCCTGTTTTTTGATTTCTTTCCAGAGTCTGACAGGACATCAAGACTACATCAGGAAAGAGGAAGCCATGGGCTGCTGTGCATCCAGTCCCTGAAGTGCCCTTTGAGCAAGCATCTGCCACCCCCTCCCTCCTGTCTGCACTCCTGACCTAGTGGTACCCTTGTTGTTCTGGCACAAGCTGCATCCCTCCCACTTTGATCTACTTTTCTGGCCTACTGTCTCCTGTTTCTGGATCCCTAGCTTCCTGTCACTTTTCTTCAGTGTTCAGATCCCATTTCTACCTCTTTCCAGGTGTGCTAGGTTGCTTTGGCAGCTACTGGTGTTTGGAAAGCAAGAGCCTGTTTTCCAGGCATTAGTTTCCTTTTCACTTGTATGCCCAGTTTGATTCCACAAATATTTTATGGGAACTTTTAATGCCAGGAATTATGCTTGTTTGATCCTGAGAATAGTCACTATAACCCCATGATATTGTTTCTAGTTTGGTCCCATTTTTCAGAAGAGAAAACAGAGGCTCCATGTGGCTAATTTGTCTGAGGTTACATACACAGTTAGTGGCAGAGCCAGAATTTGATTACAGATCTCTCTGTTTGGAGCAAAAGGTAAGGGCATATGTACAGTCATAATTGCTAAGACAGAACTCAGGACACCAGTTGCCATGTTGGAAGAGGCAGGAAAATCTAGGAAAGTGGTATGTCTTATTTCAAATACAAGGGTTCTATTTCTCTGGCTTTTGCCTATTGGCCCAGCCCCATATTCCAAAAAAAAAAAAAAATTGTCCACCCATCCAAGCCATGCCGAACCACGTTAGGCCCTCTCCATTGCTGTACTTTTTCATAGGATGTATCTCTGCCTGTCTCTTCTACTCAACTGCCAACTTCTAGATGCCTGGCCAACTTGTATTGCTACTCAAGACCCAATAAAGGAATCCCTTCCCCTAGGAAGTCTTTCTGACCTACACTAGGCTATGCTCCATCATAATCTATATTCACCTATGTCATAATGCTCTCCACATTGATTTTCTCCTCCATCTTCCCCACAACCTATAACCAATAAATCATAATCAGCTTGAAGGCAGTGGCCATAGTTAGTTTTTTCCTGTTTCCCAGGACTCAGGATAGTTCCTAGTCCAGTGTTTCTTGAATAAGTTATTTAATCTTCAGGAAGAGCTCCTACTGACAGATGTCCTCTCTGATAGGAGATTTAAATCCATCCAAGTAGAGGAATGGCTGGGACAGTTTCATATTTCCTTCCATTGTGGAGAATCTGAATCTTAAAACAAGTGGCTCAAGACCTGAAATTTGAACTTAAAACAGTAAAATTACCTATCCATTCTGCGAAACACAACTCACAGTCATCAGGTCACCATGAGGCAGACCTTAGGAAAGATGATGATCCAAAGGAAGAAACCAAAAGCCTCACTTTAAACACAGGGCAAGAGTACCCTAACCTTCATGGATACTTCTCAACATCCAGGGATCCAGAGTCAGTGCCAGAGACTACCTTTAGGTTGAAAAGCACAAGACATTCATGTCTTTAGTTATTAAAAAAAATGATCACTTCACTTCTGACTCAGTGCCAGCTCAGTGAAAAGAAGTCAGTTTCAGTAGAGGAGCTTTCTGGATTCTTTGTCACAACTCTGAGAGCAAAGCCTTAAGCAGTCAGTCACCTTTTGCTTTCTCTTCAAATAGAAGGCTGTGAGGTCAGACCCAAGATGACAATGCCTAACAGCCCCTGAAAGGCTCTTGGTATTAGTCCTTGCCAATTTCCCTCCAAGCTCTGGCACATCTTGGGCTGAATGCACACATGTTATTTTCATTTAAGCATGAATGTTGAACCACTGGGTATTTTTTTCCTAGGTTTTCTGTTAACTCTGTCTACAAAAATGTGGTTTTAAGAAATATTACTCCTGGTCATTTATCTAACAGACCATACTGTGATCTGTAAGCTCCATCCTTTATGACACTTTCACGTTCTGTTAAAATGGGATCTCTTACCAGGAAATTTACTCAGACAGGGGAGTTCATTTGGGGTTAAAACTGTAAAGTGGCCAATTATCTCTCAGTCATTGGTTGCATATGATTTTACCCCAAGCTTTGGAAATAAAGACAACATTTAGCAAACGTTCTGCTCCAAAGCTAATGTTTGGAAAGAATAACAGCATGTTGGGAATAAATTACATGATCTTTAGTGCATTTTAGTGTTATTGCCTGTTAACACTCAGAGTGGTGTGCCAGCTCATGAGAGAACGCCAGTCTTCTAAGGAATTGATTTCTGAATAGCTGAGCTATGGCATCCCTGTTGTAAAGTTGAACAGGCTGGAAGCACAGGGGGCCGTGTTTGTGGAAGCCCACCTAGGGGAAGCTATGAATCATAGGTTGTCCTTACACTTTGATGACATCCAGAGCAGACTCTGATTAATGGAACTTGAGACTTTTCATCTTGGACTATCTAGTTTCTCATTTCATGGTTATATTAATCCTATGGTTATATTAATCCTATGGTTATATTAATCCTAAAACCAGGTAATCTAATTATACCTAATAAAGTAACTCATTTAACTAATTCACCTGCTAGTTTCAAGTTTTTTTGTTTTTGTTTTTGTTTGCCAGACTGTAGAAGAATAGTGGGATGCTTTAAAAGATCATCGATTCTGTTTCTATGAAATATTCAGAATAGGCAAATCCATAGAAACATAAATTAGATTAGTGGTATCCTGGAGCTGGGAGGATGGGGGAACTGCAGAGTGCTGGCTTAAAAGATGTGGGGTTTCTCTGGGGTGTAATAAAATGTTCCGAAACTAATTGTGGTGAGGGTCGAACAACCCTGTGTATATACTAAAAGCCCTTGAACTGTATATTTTAAGTGAGAAAATTGCATGGTATGTGAATTATACTCAATAAAGCCATTTAAAAAAACCACAAAACCTTGCCCTCACAAAAAGAGGAAAGATGTTAATACTTTCAGGTGGAAATAGGAAGAACTAAAGATAAGTACCACAGGGGCTGAGGAAGATCTACATAGCACAGCTTTTTTTTGGCTTGGGGCTTTCCTGTCATCTGGAACTGTCAGGACCTCTCCTGGTACATGTCTAGGTCTGGGAGGGTGGGAGAGAGGGACTTACAGGAACAGGAAGAGAGCTTCTAATAATTGACTAGAAATGCAACCCATGGGAAGATGGCAAAGATGTCCTGGGAGGAGAAACACCAGGCTCAAACCTCTTGGTGGGGTCCCATGCAGATCCAACCTCCCAGACAGCTGGTGGCAAGAACAGTGTCTTATTTAAAGGGGAAAGAAGGGGAGGGTGACCTTTTTTCATCTGAGAGGTGTCTCCTGTAACTGTGGCCTCTCCATTCTAAATCTCTCCAGAATATCACCATCCCCACTCTCACTCAGCCTCCCATGCTCCTGGGGAAAGGGCTGTAGAATCAGGGTTGTCCACAAAATAAATCAACAAGAACTAGCCCTGAAGCAACTTATATGTCTAACTATTGCCCCATACACAAACAACACAAACCTATATTTCAGGCCCCGCAAGCTGCCATAGAAATTCTTCAGGCAGACAAAGATATTTTATTGCATGTTTAAAGGATTTGTTTTTTATTGGTGTGGGCTTATTTTCTTTTTTTTTTTTTTTTTTTTTTGTGGTATGCGGGCCTCTCACTGTTGTGGCCTCTCCCTTTGTGGAGCACAGGCTCCGGATGCTCAGGCTCAGCGGCCATGGCTCACGGGCCCTGCCACTCTGCGGCATGTGGGATCTTCCCGGACCAGGGCACGAACCCGTGTCCCCTGCATTGGCAGGCGGACTCTCAACCACTGCACCACCAGGGAAGCCCTGGGCTTATTTTCTTTTAAAATATCCATCACCATTGTCAGCTTCACCGTACACCCTCTTTGCCACCATTTTTGTTTGTTCCCCCAAATTCCCATATTTAGTCAAAAGCAAACTTATCAGGTATATTTAATGTAAATAACTCCAAATAATTTCAAATGTGTTAACACTTTAAAAATTTTTAAACTGATTGAAATATTATAAATGATAAATTGCTGTTGTAGGCAATATGAAACTGTCGAGCAGTGCTGTATAAGAATTTTAAATAAAAAGTTCAGCAAGAGGCAGAAGTTGAGACACAGATGTAGAGAACAAATGTATAAACACCAAGAGGGGAAAGCCAAGGGGGGGTGGGGATGGTGGTGTGATGAACTGGGTGATTGGGATTGACATGTACACACTGATGTGTATAAAACTGATGACTAATAAGAACCTGCTGTATAAGAAAATAAATAAAATTAAATTTAAAATTTTTTTTAAAAAGCATTAAAAAAATATATTCATCAAGAGATTATTCTGGGGCTTCCCTGGTGGCTCGGTGGTTAAGAACCTGTGTCCCCTGCCTGCCAATGCAGGGGACATGGGTTCGAGCCCCGGTCCGGGAAG
>RJWK010065691.1:0-12009 GCA_004363435.1 Platanista minor | reverse complement strand
TTTTTTTTTTTTTTTTTTTTGCGGTACACAGGTCTCTCACTGCTGTGGCCTCTCCTGTTGGGGAGCGCAGGCTCAGCGGCCATGGCTCACGGGCCCAGCCGCTCCGTGGCATGTGGGATCTTCCCAGACCGGGGCACGAACCCGTGTCCCCTGCATCGGCAGGCGGACTCTCAACCACTGCGCCACCAGGGAAGTCCTAAGCATCTACTTTTTAAATGTACAACAATTTATCTGAAGCCTTTCCTCCTTAGGGTGTACACAGTTTAATTATAACTTTGTTGCTTTCATAATAATAGTTGTATATCTCAAATATTTTGCTAGTTAAGTTCTGAAACTAATTTGGAAACAAAGTTCCTTCTTAAAATTATTGTAAAAGTGGAGGAAAAAGGAAAAGTAAACTTGAAAATGCATGGTGATTTCTCTGTTCTATTGAGGATGCTACTATATTTTTATATGAAGGACCAGAAAAACCTGTGTGTTTCCAAACTTAGTTACTTCAGTAACTAATACATTTTAATATGTCTTGTGATTTTTAAAGACTTTATTCATTCTTTCTGAATCTTATTTGGAAGAATTTTGAAGATTTGAAAGTTTATAGTTTTGCTAGAGTTTGCTAATGGCATTCTGTATATAAGGCTACCTTTTATAATTTACTAAACTGCTATGCCCAAAAAAGATTTAAAAATCAACTTTGAGGCAAGGTGGGATTGATGGTGTGTGGCAATAGAATGTAAGCCACAGTGTGTTTGGTAAAGATATTCATGGTGAAGTTATGGTTTTGTGTGCCCCAGTGATGATGAAACTGTACAACTGACTTCAAAAGTTCTGATAATATGTACTTTTGTTAGCTTTTTTACAGGAAGTGGCATGGGTTTTGAAGCTTTTATTACCCATTCAGGTATGTTGGTTGTGGCAGTGTGCACGAAAAGAGAATATGCAACAGTTATGCTTCCTGACCACAGTTTCTGTGATTCCCTCTGGGTAAGGCTTTAGGGCATCACATCTAACTTCTGGGTTCTTTCTTTCCTTTTAAAAAAACACATGTTTGGTATGTGTGCATCAGGTGTTATCATCTGCTTGTTGAGAGTTGATTAATTTTATGTTAAAGCTCTATTCATGTTGAAGTTTACCTATAAAGGAGTTAATACCATTTATCATAATCTCAGCAGTAATCATTTTTCTGCTAAAAAAATTAAATTGAAATGTTGTATTTCTTTCAAGTTTTCTAGAATCAAATTTGATTTTGAATTTCAATTTAAAATGAGAGCAGAAATTGTTAAAAAACAATGCATTTCTGTTGCTTTTCTTAAAAAATAAAATGCTTCTCATTAGAAACATTGATTCTAAAGAATACTCATAGACTTGGAAAATGCAGAAAAGGTACTATGTTACAATTGTGTGTAGATTTTCTAGAATAGTCAGAAGCTCTTTTATAGTACTACAGGCAAAATTGTTACTTTAACAGCATCAATATTTTTTTTTTTTTTTGCGGTACTCGGGCCTCTCACTGTTGTGGCCTTTCCCATTGCGGAGCACAGGCTCTGGACGGGCAGGCTCAGCAGCCATGGCTCACGGGCCCAGCCGCTCTGGGGCATGTGGGATCTTCCCGGACCGGGGCACGAACCTGTTTCCCCTGCCTCGGCAGGCGGACTCTCAGCCACTGCGCCACCAGGGAAGCCCTAACAGCATCATTTTAATCAGCGTTTAATTATGCTTAAACTTACTGTTCTACCTTTCACACAAACTAGTTATATAGTAATACTCTGAAAACGTTTGTTATTGCAAGGACTTAATGTAATTTTTACTTTTTAAATATATGTTTTACTTTACCAGCACAACATAACCATTGTTCACATGCCTGGAAAAAGGCCCTTTGGTCAGAGCCTTGTATATATCTATGACAATGGACAGCAGAAGGTCTCTGCCCCTCTGAGATTTCCTGCCACAAATGAAGTAAGCACATCTAACCTACTCTTTTTTTTTTCTTAAATAAATATTTATTTTATTATTTATTTATTTTCCTTTTTTGGAGGGAGGGGTCGTGTCAGGTCTTAGTTGCGGCACATGGGATCTTTGTTGAGGCATACAGGATCTTTCCTTATGGCACACGAGTTCTCTCTAGTTGTGGCGTGTGGGTTTTCTCTCTCTAGTTGTGGCGCGCACGGGCTCCAGGGCACATGGGCTCCAGGGCGTGTGGGCTCTATAGCTTGCGACATGTGGGCTCTCTCATTGAGGCGTGTGGGCCTAGTTGCCCCATGGCTTGTGGGATCTTAATTCCCTGACCAGGGATCAAACCCACATCCCTTGCATTGTAGGGTGGATTCTTTACCACTGGACCACCAGGGAAGTCCCTAACCTACTCTTTATGGAACCAATTGATTGCAAACTCTTGAAAATTTTCTCAGTTTAATGTATAAGCTTCTGTTTATTCTAAATATGTGCCTGTAAGTTTTAGTGTTTTCTGCGTACTAAGATATAGTATGTTAATATTTAATTCTGTTAGCCTGTCATCTTTAGATGAAGTCAGACAACATAAAATAAAGAAAAACAATTCAAGGAAGAAACAAATGTAATTAAAGTCTTAGAAAAATAGACTCATAACAGGAAAGCCAAAGAAATTGAATAGAGCAGGACAAAGGATCATTTAATAAAGCTCTCTAGGTATACCAAATATTTAGATGCACTCTTTTCCATCATCGAATTTTTCATTGATTTTGAAACAATAATGAAGAAACCTTAAATATTTATATTGTAGTTAGGGATAAGATAGAATTTATTTGCTGAGGTAATTCTTAAGGAACATTAGTGTAAAAGTTCTTTGAGAATTTTTGGACATTTTTGAAAGGGCCTTTTCTGAAGATAACGGAATGGATATGATTATTTTCCAAGTCCTTCTAGGATTCCAGTAATTTCTTGTTGCTGTTCATGTCTATGATCACTTCAGGATAATCTGTAATTAGCAGTATTATACTGATGTGTAATTCTCTGCTTATAAATTTTAAGGGAGAAAGGTGGTTTTCTCTACTTTAGAATATAGTGAAGTAAAAAAACTTGTACTAAATATACACTCATTAAATATTCAGAATTTACAGAAGGATGTAAAGTGAGTTATAAAAGTAATGCATTCAAATCCCATAGGCCAAATGTAACATCTGTAATGATATCTTATGTATACACACACATGCACACAGCATGATCCACTAAAAACAAAACTTTGTTTTTCAGTGTATTGCTTAATTTTATGTACTGTTTTATTTTAAATATGAGGATAGAGATTTAGTTAAAATGTGTAATTTATTATGTTTGTTTGTTTCTTAATTTTAGCCTTTTATTTCTTGCTGCATTGGTTCAGCTGGGCAAAGAACCACCACTCCTCCACCATCCCAAATCCCAGATCCACCTTTTTCTTCTCCCATTACCCCTCATCGAACATCGTTTGGTGGAATTTTGTCATCAGCTTCCTGGGGAGGAACAATGGAAAAATCAAAGTTGATTACCAAATTGATATCAGCTGGAACACAAGACAGTGAATGGGGGTGTCCCACATCTCTGGAGGGTCAGCTAGGGTCTGTTATCATCTTCTATGAAGCACTGCAGCCTCTTCAGGTGAAGGCATTATATTTAGCAGGTGAGCATGTACCATCATACTGCCTAATTAAACTGAAGTAGTTTTTTCTGTTGCCTAAATATATTCTGAAAAATGTATTTGATCTAAAGAATGTACAGTTGGCCATTGAACAGCTCTAGGGCTAGGGGTGCCAACCCTTCATGAAGTCAAAAATCCACATATAACTTATGTCAGCCCTCCACATATATGCAGTTCCTTTGTATGCATGGTTCTGCATCTGCGGATTGTGGTACTGTCTATTTACTATTGAAAACAATCCACATATGAGTGGACCCACACAGTTCATCTCATGTTGTTCAAGGGTCAGCCATATTTGTTTTAACTGGAACTGCAAGGGAAGAAAAAGCCCACCACACATCATACTTTTACTCCCCTTAGCTTTATTGAGATACTGACATTATAACATATATAAGTTTAAGGTATGCAATGTGTTGATTTGATACACGTATATCCTGCAAAATGATTACTGTAATAAAGTTGGTTAACACCTCCATACCCTCACATAATTACCATTTTTTAATGTGTGTGTTGATAACATTTAAGAATTACTCTCTTCACAACTTTCAAGTACATTATATGTTAACAATTAATTATAGTATACTATACATTTTTTGATATGCGTAAAAAAGCAAACCTTTGAGAAATATTTCAAATATCATCCATAATACTGCCTGTGTTAGTCTATTAGGACTGCTATAACAAAATACCACAGAGTAGATAGCTTAAACACTATTTTCTCAGAACTCTGGAAGCTAGAATTCCAAGATCAAGTTTCTGTCAGGTTTGGTCTCTAGTTAATCATCTATTCCTGGCTTGTAGATGGCTGCCTTCTTGCTCTGTACTCACATGGAATATGTTCTCTGTGTGTATGTGCAGAGAGAGATCTCTGCTGTCTTTTCCTCTTCTTATAAGGGGCCCTATTGAATTAGGGCCTGACTTTTATGACATCATTTAGCCTTAATTACCCCTTACAGACCCTATATCCAAATACAGTCACACTGGGGGTTAGAGCTTCAACATAGGAATTTTGAGTGGGCGGGTACACAATTCAATCTATAATACTGCCAGTGCTTTTGACAGATTTTAATACATTGATGAAACAAAGTATAAGTTTGTCTTCATAAGAAGTCACACAGCTGATTCTAGAGTCATATGAGTCTTATTCAAAACTTGTCATTTTTATAATTTATATATTAATATATCTGAAGAATTCATGAAGGCATTAGAATTAGGAGTTCTTGGGTAAAATTACAAGTTTTTGTTTTGGCTTTTTCTTTTTCATTTGGCTCTGATTTTAAAGATACACACTGGTTGTTATTGGATCATAACTATTTGCAAAATTCAGGAGTTAAGCCTATAAGTAGTTATGTATATTAACTCTGCAGCTTAGCTTATTATTTGTCAGAATGTCTTTTTTCAGATTACATGGAGTTTTGAGATGAATGTCTCTGTCCACACTTAAAAAGTTTGTATTAGAACCTTGTCGTTACTTTGAAACTCACCAAAGTATTTGAAGTTGACCTTTAATCTAAATAAATTCCAAGTTAATAATAAGTCATTTAGTGTAGTCATTATAGCTATATAGTTTGGATTTTGCTCTCACAATTTTCCTACTTAAAATTCTACTCTTAAAAATAATAATTATTGGGCTTCCCTGGTGGCGCAGTGGTTGAGAGTCCGCCTGCCGATGCAGGGGACGCGGGTTCGTGCCCCAGTCCGGGAGGATCCCACATGCCGCGGAGGGGCTGGGCCCGTGAGCCATGGCCGCTGAGCCTGTGCGTCTGGAGCCTGTGCTCCGCAACGGGAGAGGCCACAACAGTGAGAGGCCCGTGTACAGCAAAAAAAAAAATAATAATAATAATTATTATTATTATTTGTTGTGTATTATTCATAATGATGATTTTTAATGGCTACATAATATTTCATTAGATTAGTAATGCATGATTTACTTAGGTTGTTTATAATTTTTAATAGTTATAAACTTCAAACATTAAATATGATGAACTATTGTACCAATTTTTTTTTTTTGTATTTTGATGGATTTGCTTATGATAAGTTCCCAAGATAAATATTCAAAGGGTGTGAATATTTTTATAGCTCTCAATACATGTTACCTACTCAGTTTTCGTAAAGGATATACCAGTTGACAGTGCCTACCAGTAACACATAAGTATACCCAACTCACTACAGCCTCATTAAGATGGAATAGTAAATACTGTTTCCTCCATTTTTTGGTGTAAAATGGGACCTTGCTTTAATTTGTAGTTTTGTTTTGTTTTTTTTAGTAAAGTCAAGAGTTTTTTCCTACTCATTTGCTGTTCCATTTCTATAATATCTATTCACATTATTGATTGGTTGTTTTGCTATTTTATCTTACAAATTTGAATTGTTTTACATTTGATAAATGTATAAACTTTGTTATGTTTTATATTAGTTTTCAATGCTATATAAAATTTCCTTTCTGTAGTAGAGATTGATCTACCCCCTCTCCAAACTTCACTAGGTGTTAGATGAATTGGATGTGATATAAAAATAAAGTACATTTTGGCTAATGTGTTTTAACTATGTTATATAAGAAGCTTGAAACAGCTTAATTAAACATTATTTTCTGATTACACAGACCTGAGGAGGCCATATATATTCAATGATTTGTGTGTGTATGTGTGTATAAATAATTTTCAGGTCCAAACTGTTTAAGCCCTTGGAGATTTCAAGAGTCTGACATGGCTGACCTGCCTGGTAACATCCTTCTTCACTACACTGCAAAGGTCAGAGTAAATGCACGGACTGTCCATCTAGCTGTAACTATGCTGTGAACTAAAATTCCATTTTTATTCCTTTTGTCATTTCAGTGGGTAATTGAGAAGAAGGGGCTTGAATTACTGTTAAAAAATTATTAATTTTCAAAAGAAGATGAGGGCTTCTCTGGTGGCGCAGTGGTTGAGAGTCCGCCTGCAGATGCAGGGGACACGGGTTCGTGCCCCGGTCCGGGAAGATCCCACATGCCGCGGAGCGGCTGGGCCCGTGAGCCATGGCCTGGCCGCTGAGCCTGCGCGTCCAAAGCCTGTGCTCCGCAATGGGAGGGGCCACAACAGTGAGAGACCCGCGTACTGCAAAAAAAAAAAAAAAAAAAAAAAGAAGATGAGAAGCAGTAAAAATTAAGATGCAGTTCTCAACTATGGTTCAGGTGTTATCATTATGTCACCCCAGTCGTATGAATGGAAATGGTTGTAGTGGGAATTTGTACTAATGAATCAACTTCAGTAAATGAAATTGTTAAAATGTATTCTCCTTTTTTGGAAGGAGAGATGAAACAGAATTGTGCTCAACTTTTTCTTTGTTTATTTTTTAAATTTTTTGGCTGCACGGCTTGTGGGAACTTAGTTCCCTGACCAGGGAGTGAACCTGGGCCCTCGGCCGTGAGAGCGCAGAGTTCTAACCACTGGACTGCCAGGGAATTCCCTGTTTACTTTTAAAATGTGGTTAACAAGAAAACAAAAGAAATGTTTACATCAGAAGGAGAAGAAAAGCTACGTATATGCATACCATGCCCAGTCCATTTTCCTTCAAGAAAAGTCGTTTATCCAGTGAAAGTAATTGAGGTTAGCAAGGGCTGAGGGAAAGAAGGTCAAAGGTAGAACTGGGAGGAAGAAAAGGGAGAAGTGGCATAAACAATATTAATTGCCTTCATTATATTTAATGTTACTTTAACCCAGAAGTTGCTTCTGTTGTGTGATATTATACATCATAGACTTTTTCCCACCTAGTTGAACCAGCTAGTACATGGTCATAATTTATTACTTTGAATGCTTGTTTATGTGTAACCTAATAAAATTTACTTGTCAGGTGGTATGTCCTCTTAACTTTTTATTTTGATTAATTTCAAACCTAGAGAGAAGTTGAAAAAGAATGGTAAAGTGAAATCGTGTATACTCTTTACCTAAATTCACCAGTTACTAATGTTTTGCTGCACTTGGTCTTCATCTGTCTATCTCAAATCATTTGTGAAAGCAGATCGACATAGCAATCAAGACACTTTACTCCTAAACTTTACAACATAATCATTAACCTACCTGAGAAAATGATCAATAATTCATGTCCTTTACAACCCATGTTCAGATTTTCCCAGTTTTCCCCAAAATATTTGTTTAGCCTTTAAAAATTTAATCTTGGATACATTTGAACATTGCATTGGTTATAATATCTCTTGAGTCTCTTATTTTTTAATTTGTTTGCTTTTTATAATACTTTTTCCCAAAGATATACATGTTTGTTTACCAAGCTAGATTTTAAGTTATTTCCTGGCAGGGACTATCTCTTTTTTTTTTTTTTTCCCTCAAGGACTATCTCTTGTACTTATTTTCATTACAACTATTCCATATAGCTGGCTAGGAAATAATTGGACTTAATCTCACTAATTGGTGACATGCCTAGACATGTGATGACTAACTGAGTCTTTTTGGCATATCCTTTTTTCAAAGTAACTTTGATTTTAATAATATTAAGGTTGAATTTTTACTTTTGGAAGTAAAAATTCTGTAATATTTAAAATAGCTATTTTTCCTCACAAAACCCAATATGACAAATATATACAATAAAACAGTTTATTGGAGGAACATTTCTTGAAAATGGTAACATATCATGATACAAGAATTCTGTGGTTAAATAGCATTGAGGGAATGTTGCATTCTGTATATCCTTCTTGGAGATGGATCATACACTTGAAAAATTCTGCTTATAAAGAAACTAGTTTACATTTATTTTATCCTACTTTTTCACCAGCTTTTGAACATAGAACACATTTTGATTTTCATTTCACTTACTAACAAGTGGTAGTTTGGGAAAAGCTACTCCAGGGAATTTTATCAGTCAACAGTTTTTCATCTTTGTACTTATTTGTAGGAGGTGTTTAACCATCAGTTTAAAATTTTTTGAGTGTTCTTTTTGTGCCAAGAGTTGTCTGAACTTTTAGGATACAAAGATGAGTAAGTTAAAACCTCTGGCTTTAAGAAGCTTACAATCTAAAGTGAAATGTGTAAAAAATAAGTGCAATATAATTTTATAAGCATTTTTCTTTTTAGCTACCATTTATTCGGTGTTTACAATGTATTAAGCACTGTGCTAAATGTTTCACATGTACTGTTTCACTTAATCTTTACAAAAGCTCTGAGGGTTATATTGTACTCTTTGTATCTTTTCTAGGCTCTAGTTGTGTGAGGCTGAGGAAAGATAAGTAACTTGCCTAGCCTCATAATTCTAGTGAATGCCTAACCTGTTTAATGCATATTCTTAACCACTGTACAATATTTTTGTGTTGGAATTACATACAGAATACAGTGTGGGTACAAAGGAAGAGTGGTTGATTCTTCCAGGAGGATAGAATATCATAGAAAAGATGGTTTGATTTGTGTTTTAAAAGGCGGAGTAAAGGGAGGGATGTGCAGTGAGCAACGCCTACAAAGGCATAGAATGTAAAGCTGGATTCTGTGTGTATTTGGGTATAGGTCACTGAGTGGGAGCAGTTGGCCAGAAATGAAGTTATAGGGCCAAGTGGAGCCCAGATAATAGCAAACTTCTTATGCCAGGCTTAATAGTAAGCAATGGATAGGATTTTAAGAAGAGTGATATGGTCAGGTTTCCATTTTAGAAAAAGGTCTTGAGCTACAGTATCAAAGTTGGATTGGAGAGAGAGACTGGAGGCAGTCATACCATAGGGAGATTACTGTGTTTGGACAGGTCATAGATACATAGTACTAAACTAAGGTAGTAATAGGAGAAAGACTTTTCTGTCTCAGAGACTAATATAGTTTACATTGAGTTAAATGTAAACTCAATTTACATTTACTTTATTAAATCAATTTTTCTCAGTTGCCTTAAGAGGAAAGCAACAACCACATCATCTGTGCTAAAATATGTAGGTTTCTTTATTTTCTTTTGGACTAGGTATTAGATTCAAGGATGTTTCATTTTCTGTCAGTTCACAGGTTACATGTGAGGTTCCCTGCTTTATAAACCTTTATGGAAGTTAACAAATAACTTTAACAATTTCTAGGGTTGCAGACAAAGCTCTTAATTTGACTACAACTAAAATTGTCAGTCAGTAATATAAGGGAAAATAGTGTCTTATGCCTGTGGTTTGATTTTTGTATTGTGATATAATTTTCTGTACTAATGGGAATAAAACATTGAATATTTTTAAAAGTCAAAAATCTGTTTGCATATATTGGTTTAGAATACAAGGAATTTTAAACTATGTGATTGGTAAATGGTAAGTTCTAGCTAATCCTTATCTGTCAGATGACAAGCAGCAGTGACCTGCATTTGATGAGTGAGTGCATTAGAATCTAGTCCCTGATTCTTTTAAAAGACAATCAGAGAATAGTAATACTAAACTTAATATTGTAAGCATCTTGTCATTGACTATACTATATACCTTTTAAAATTATGGTGAAATGTTTCATATATAGTTAAAGTTATGTTTTGTCTTCATTGTGCTTAGCTGTTTGCCATATTTTTCTTTCATTTTTAGGCCAGCAAAAATTCAATCTGTCTTGATTTATCTACTAATTGTTTGCATGGAAGGTTAACAGGAAACAAAGTAGTAAACTGGGACATTAAGGTAAGTTAATGATGAACGATGGGCAACATATTATTTATTTAAGTGTACTGATCCTTTAAAAACTTTTGTCTTTTGAGCACCACCAGATTGATCTGAATAAGTCCTGTTTAAAATGTTTGCAGATACACAGTTTGAAGGATAAATAAATAAGTAGTTGAATGACTATTTGATTTGTTTGTAACGTAGTTACCTTTTTAAACTATGCCGTGAGTTTAGCAGTTTTCATAAGGAAAATATGCTGCCCTCGTTAATAGCTCCACTTTTAAGGTATTTAATCCCTAAAACTATGTAACAGATTTCAACCCCTCAGAGACTTCATTGATTATCCCTTTTCTCCTATATCACATACTTCTCCCTGTCTAGTCTCCTGTCCATCAGCTTTAAACAAACTTAGATCTTTCCTCTCTGAGGTTAAAGATGAGTAATTTTTCCTCTTCTTCATAACCCTGTCTAGCCATTATATCTTGTCTGCCTTTTTCATGTGCCTCATATTTATGTCTTAGCTGTATATGTAATTGTCTTTGCTTCTATCTAAAGGCCTCTACTTATTTCCAAAGACGGAGTTAACTTTTTTTTTTTTTTTTTTTTTTGCGGTACGCAGGCCTCTCTCTGTTGTGGCCTCTCCCGTTGCGGAGCACAGGCTCCGGACGCGCAGGCTTAGCGGCCATGGCTCACGGGCCCAGCCGCATGTGGGATCTTCCTGGACCGGGGCACGAACCCATGTCCCCTGCATCGGCAGGCGAACTCTCAACCACTGTGCCACCAGGGAAGCCCAGAGTTAACTATTCTTGTCATGAGTACCTATAGCAGTTTCTGTTATTTCACTTATCATGGTGAATAGTTAACTGTTGGCTTGCTTGATTCTCCAGTAGTCCTTAAGAACTTCAAAGGAGGGAACACTGCTTTTTCCCCCACTGCCTGGTGCGGGGATACATAATAACATTGTTGACTGAGTGATTAAACTAGTAAAGATTATTTGGGCTAATGTGAAAGTCAGAGATATCCTAGTACTAAAATATAGGATTTCCTTAAAAGATATATTAAATAGAAATTATAACCTAAGTAAAATTAAAATAAATATAAAAGATAGTTATACTGGAACTTGCTGATAAATCAGCAAAACAACAACAACAACAAGAAAAAACTTTTGTCTTCTAGTCATTTAATACCAATCAAATATGCTTATTGTTTCAATGAACAGAATGAATCCATCAGTTTGTATTAATCTCATTTATTCATGTGGTATAAAGCTTTTTTCTCTTTGACTTTGAGATAAGAACACTTATTCTTACCTGTTAACATAGTAAAATTTATGACTTGTTTGCCAATTTGAAAGTTTTTTCAGTTTGAATTTTATTATATTTATTTTTATATAGCATGTTCTTATTAGTTATCTATTTTATACATATTAGTGTATATATGTCAGTCCCAATCTCCCAATTCATCCCACCCACCCCAACACACACCTGCTTTCTCCCCCTTGGTTTCCATATGTTCTCTACATCTGTGTCTCTATTTCTGCCTTGCAAACCAGTTCATCTGTACCATTTTTCTAGATTCCACATATATGCGTTAATATACGATATTTGTTTTTCTTTTTCTGACTTACTTCACTCTGTATAACAGTCTCTAGATCCATCCATGTCTCTACAAAAGACCCAATTTCATTCCTTGTTATGGCTGAGTAATATTCCATTGTGTATATGTAGCACATCTTCTTTATCCATTCGTCTGTCGATGGGGATTTAGGTTGCTTCCATGT